>PVKA01006245.1:0-55181 GCA_004027165.1 Ctenomys sociabilis | reverse complement strand
AGTTACATGCCAACAAATTAGATAACCTGGAAGAAATGGACAGATTCCTGGAAACATGTACCTACCAAAATTGAATCATAAAGAGAGAAAAAAACTGATCAATAAAAAAATAACCAAGGAGATCAAGCAATAGTAAAGGTATCTATCAAGGAAAAGCCCAGTACCAGATGGCTTTACTTTTGAATTCCATCAACTGTCTAAAGAAAAGCTAATCCCAATTCTTTTCAAGCTCTTTGAAAAATCTGGTGAAGATATACACAAAATCCTCAGTGAAACACTGACAAACAAAACTTAACAGCACAATGAAAAGATCATTTATTATAATTCCTGGCTTTATACCTCAGCTTCAAGAATGTTTTACTATATTAAAATTAGTTGATGTGACTCACTGTATGAGCAAATAAAGAAAAAAACCCAGCACTACATGGCTATCACAATAAATGTAAAAAGTGCATTTGAGAACTTTTAATATTCTCTCATGATGAGAATGTCAAAAAATTAGAGACAGAAGGCATGTTCAACACTAAAAATGCCATGTGCTCAGCCTACAACTTAACAGCATACTCAGTATTGAAAAGTTGAAAGCTTTTCCCTCTATGGCCAGGAATAAGACAAAGATGCCCATTCTTACTGCATATTATGGCCTGGATCACATACTAAGGACACCAGTGTGTGGTGTTCTTGGGCAGTGGCTGAGCGTTCAGGGCACGGGGCCCAGTGGGAGGAGTACACTGTTGGTGGCATGCCTTCGCAGAGGATTTTGGCCCCTGCCTCTTGTCTTTGCTTCTCAGCTCTCATGAGATGGACAGGCTTCCTCTGCCATGCACTCCCACCATGAGGCACTGACTCACCCCAGGCCCAAAGCAATGGAGCTAACCAAATATCGTTGAAACTTTGGAAACCGTGAAACAAAATAAATCTTTTCTTCTTTTAAGCTAATTTTCTTACGTATTTTGTCATAGGATGGAAAGTGGACTAACAAATCACCTACATTTCAAATAGTACTGGAAGTCTTTGCTGGAGCAACTAGGCAAGAGAAAGAAAGAAAAATAAGCCATTCAAATAGGAAAGCTAATGAAACTATTTTGTTGACAACGTGATTGTATATGAAACACTAAAGACTCCACCAAAAAACTATTAGAATGGATCTTTGAATTTAATAAAATTATACGATTCAAAATAGGCATGCAAAACTGATCTAACAATTAAGCATTAACTCTCTCTCTCTCTCTCTTTCTTTCTTTTCTTTTAATGTATTTGGTACAGGGTCTCACTATGCAGCTCAGACTTGTAGTGATCCTCCTGTTTTCAGCCTCACCAGTGCTGGGATTATAGGCATGTGCCACCACATCTGGACTCCATCGCTGGCTGAATTATCCCTGGGTGTGGGGCAGGCACAGCATGCAAGGCCAGGGATCAAACTCTGGTCCCTGCACTTGCCAAAGCAGGAACTTAGTCTGTTTAGCTATCTCACCAGCCCTGTTTACTCAATAAACCAATAGAAATTATTAGTACAATTATCTTATCTGTCACAATATGTAAGAACTACTTTGAAGATAACAATATGCAATATAACAACTATTGTTGATTTCCTATCATCTTGTTTTGAAATTCTCTATCATTTTAATTTTTTTCTTATTTTTTATTCTCTTTACAATAAAATAAAAAAAATAGGTATATATGGCTAATAACATGTCTACTGTTAAGCATGAATTGTGCAATATAGAAATTAAGAAAATATGCCACAACTGATACATTTTAAAAACAATATCTTTCACCAAGGAGATAAAAGACATATACTGAAATATGTAACAATTAAAAGGCTGAAGATGACACAAACAAGTGTAATATCTGGCATATTTAATACATCATCAATAAATACAGTTATTTTTACCATCATTATTCTATAGGACTACTTATATCCCAGGCTTACCCTCAGAAGAGTACTGTGACAAGTAAAGCTCAAAGACAAGTCTACTTTTTCTGAATTACATGGGTGTGAGCTGTGTTTGCAGTGTTACTGCTTTGTCTCAATCTGAATACCTTGGGTCTATCCACCTAAAGGTCTACACACCTAATTCATCAAGGTAATCATTCTAACCAGAGCCTTACTTATATTTGTTCTACTGCTATTTGAACTCATACTTGTTGCATTTTCTTAGACTACAAAGAATTTTCTCTGTCCTTCAGTATGGGTTACCCCTAGTCCTATCCCTATGTGCAATCCAAAGATGGTCACTCTAGAATCCTCTATTCTTTGAATCCTAAAAGCATTACTATGACAACTTCACATCTCTGTCCCTCCACTTGGTTGCACATGAGAGACGCAGATTGGATCACCAAGGGCTGGATATTAGTAGAACCTTTCAGAACAGGGATTCTGGATGCACCGGTCACACTCTCATTTCACTCTGGTCACTTATTTCCTCCTGATTTTCTAGGCCTTGATTTGGGAATAAAGCTATTTTTCAAATAATGGATAAAATATCTTGTTTAATTCTTCTAATAACATAAGAGCTCTACAACTATTTTTACTTTCCCTTTTTAGCTTGGCAATCTATGCAAATCTGCCTGACAATCCTTAAAGGAATAAAGTCACTTTTTACATTAATGTTAAAAACCATTTAAATGAGAAGAATTTTAAGTGAAGTTGGTTATAGGTCTCTGTCTTTAAGTAAGGAGATATCAATACAAATTTGCTCCTCTAGGATTCTACTAACGTTACTGGGAAAATAAGATTCCAAATTTCTTCTGTTTACCTACTGATTACTTCATCCATCCTTCCTTCCAACAAGGGCCTGTGTTAAGTGTTGCATAACCAGCAGTGAGCAAGTAAGTTCATCCCCTTGGAATTTTACAGTGCAGTAGTGGACAGGTCTTGAAAAGCAAGCAGAAAGCTCTAAATCTTAGGTTCGATCATTTCTGTTACGATTGTACTGCTTTGCAGAGTCACTGGACCTCTTGAATTATCTATTTCCTCCTGTGAAAAGGGGTTATCCTTTTTTACAGGGCAGTTGGGAAGGCTGTATTTAAAGTCACTCTCAAACCGTGGCATGCTGTAAGCATAAGAGACAATTGTGAATTAAATTTGATTCAGATAGTGGAGGGAATACCTGTCTGAACCACACACAGGAGTAAAGTGATTTGGAGCATGTCAGAAGACTGGAGTTTTAGTCTTACCAGTTCCACTGAGTTGTACCCCAGCTGGGAAAAGTGTTACTTCCTTTCTCCACCTTGGTTTGAGCTGGTTGATTTATAATTCTGTGATCTTCTAATAATGCTGCGCTGAGTGACAGACCTGAAGAAGTACGGAACTCAACGTTTTCTTGAGAGTTAATTAACTCCATTTATTTGAAGACAAGCTCCCACTTGAAGTTTCCTGAAGAGAGTCTCTTCAGAGGCCTCTTAGGCCAGGCGTGGTGGCGCATGCCTGTAATCCCAGTACTCGGGAGGCTAAGGCAGGAGGATTGTTGTTAGTTCGAGACCAGCCTGAGCTACAAAGTGAGCTTAAGGCCAGCCTGAACTGCATAGTGAGACCCTGTCTCAAAAAGACAAAATAAATAAATAAATAAAGGAGTTCTGTTTTTTAAAAAAAGAGGTCTCTTAGGAGGCAAATGCTTAGCCTGTATTGGAACCAACTAGGCAGCTGCCTAGGAGCAGGCCACAGGACCACACAGATGACTCTAGCCCTGAGTAGAGAATGCCACATGCTGTGTAAGGGCATTTAAAAAAGGCCACTAATACCCTTGACCACGGCTCAAGGGAATATCACGGGAGCAAAATCTCTATGAAATGCATTGAATTATTCTTGCCGTGATCCTACAAGGCTCTCTTTGCACAGGAATGAAGAGCCCAGGTGAGTCCCTTCTTTTTTTCTGAGCTCTTTAACCGAGCATCTTGGCTTGGTGCTTCCAATTAAAGCCCCACTTTACTCAGAATCACTGGAAGGGACCCACATACGTGGACTCCTGCAGTCCTGCTGCTAATTTCACTTAGTCTAGGGATACATCTGTTTTGTTATTGCTGCTGTGGGCAGAGGAGGATAAGCTCATTTGTGGGCATGTGTGATCCAGAAATGCTCAGTTTTAACAATGTATGACTACAGGGAATTTCATTACAGAGAGAGGAAGGTCTTGGAACACAACAGACTCTCGGGACCTTTCAAATGGCTGATTTGCCTTCTGTCCACCCTGCTCTCTCTCTCCTCCCCTTGTCAGTAGAGCAAGCTCCTGTGCGTCCTGCAATGATGGGCTGGTGCCGAACAGAGTCCTCTGTCCTGTGGTCGGATGCTCAGTTGCTGGAGAGAAGAGGCTTATGAAATGAAGGCCCCATCGGGGAGCGGATAAGGGTGAGCATTCTGGAACCTGAGTCAACTGTACTTCTCTCTACCACATAGCAGATATAAGGGTCTTCTGGTTAACAGAGTCTTCTTTATGTAAATCGGACTAATAATATTACCTAGCAAGAGTTCTGGGGACTGAAGGGAGGACGGCGAAGAGGACCTCATGCTAAGGGAGTACCGCATCAGTAGGTGTGAGCCCCTATGTTATAGCAGAGGTGGTTTGAGCATCCCATCAGGGAGGGGCACTGCTTTCCACCCCACCCTGGGGCAACTACCCTGAGGCTTATTTCTGTGTACAGTACCTAGGACAGGCCTTTCTGGATTTATACCTTCCTGTCTCTCCATTTCCAGAATGCTTTAAAGAAACAAAACAAAACAAAAAATTGAAGGCCTCGTACTTTCCAGGCAGATGCTTACACTGCTGAGCTAGCTCTCTGGCCCAGTCTCTCCATTTCAAAGACTATTTATCCTTCCTAAATTCTAGTCCCTGTTGGTTTAGGAAATGCTAGTTTAAGAGTTGCTAAGAAGCCAGCTCAGAAATAAAGTTTTTACTTCATTGCTGGGGCTCCTGGGGAATTTAAAGGAATTCCTGTGGATATGATGGACTCACGCCAGAACACACATCTAGTGGTGAACTCAGAGAACCAGCTGGTGGCAGGGTGCTCTTTGCAGCAAGACAACTTATGTTTTCTTCAAGAAATTCTTGCTGGGTGTGATGGTGTACACTTGTAATCCCAGCCCTCAGGAGGCTGAGGTAGGAGGATCACTGTGAATTTGAAGCCAGCCTGGGCTGTATAGTGAGTTCAAGGCCAGCCTAAATTACAAAGCAAATCAGAAAAACCATTCTTCAACTGTGATCTTTTACACTTCCTCTAATCCAGAGCTTATAAAAATCTTTAAATTGCAAGTTCCCTTATAAAGTTACACTGTTTTGTTTTGTTTTGACTAAATGAACTTTGGTGCATTTTGTATGTTAACAGATGGAAGTTATCTGAGGAAAGATTTACTCAGTTATTATTTGTTTCTAGTATATTCTTTCCTGAGCAAAGAAATTCTCCTCACACTCTTTTGATCAGCATGGCTGGGATTGCTGGGGACAGGGAAAGAAAAAGGACCTGGCGAGAGAAAGAAACAAAAATCACCTCAAGAGCTAGGGAAATCTGCCCTCAGATAAAGAAGTGACACCCAGGACAACCTATTCTATTTAATAAAGTTCATCTGTCCCCAGCCTGAGTAAGGAAAATGTCACCATGGTATCTTTACAAGGCTGCTTCAAGCCACTCTTTCAGGTGTCGAAGTCCCAAGAAGGTCACATGCAATTAAGGACAAACTCACTTTTTAAAATGTATATCTCAGACCTACCTATAAAATGGAATAAACCAACTTCCTAGGTGATTGAAATCTGTCTAATTTAGGTATAAGATGAAATGCTCCTTTTCTCCTCTACTACTGCTTCCCTAAGTGTTTTAGCAAAGTGGAGTCCAGGAATAATTTTATTTGTTCCATTGACAGCCACGGCAAACCACAGCCAGATAAGCTCCTGCTTCGGAAGCCCCCTTAGGCCACCATCTCCCATGCCACAATGCCAACCAATCAGGGTTCACTCTGGATTGCCCAACTGTTGTGTCTGGGAAAGTGACCATGTGTGAATCAGCCAAAATGAAACTTCTACAGATAAGGCTATAAGCTTTTTTTCATTGTTGTCAGAAAATTAAAAGCATGTTCATTTACAATTTCATTTTTCTCTTAAATGCCAGAAACCTTAGAGGCAAATTTATAGTCACAGGACTTTAATCTGCTCCAAAATTTAGAGACTGTTAGGGTTAGAGCCCCTGAGATTACCTAGTGAAATCCTCCTGTTTGATAAACAAGGAAATTGAAGCCTAGAAAGGGGGTGGGATTTAGAGAAGATTACATGGCTAGTTGGGGACAAGAACTAGAACTAGAACCTGTATCTTATGACTCCAGGTTCTCTGTACTAACATGGAACAGGGCCTGGAAATATCCACTCCTGCTTCTTCAGACAGTTTCTAATTCATTTTTCAGGGAGCTACTTTTCTCTATCCTTTGATCTAGTGCTTCTCAGATTGAGGTTCTTGTATCAGTGCTATTGCCATCACCTGGACTTGTCAGGTATGTGAATCCTGCAGTCTTATCTAAACTTGCTGGGTCTGTGTTTTAACAAGTCCTTGGAGCAAGTCCTTTAGAGATTAAGTGCACGCTAAGCACTAAGAGACCCTCTACTCCGTTAGCCCCACCCAACCTACTAATAAGAGAATCAGGAACTAATCAGAGCCATCTGATTTCATGGCTGTTTTCCACTTTGGCTTTTCCAGTTACCAAGGAGGAGGTTTGCTTAAGCTACCCTTGGAGAGAGGGTGTACTGTGAATCTGTCAACAGGAACTAGTATGGAAAGCTGGCATGAACCGAGGCAGCTCCTGGGATCAGCTGCTCTCTCTGCCCATTTTCCTTTCCTCTCTTCAATCTTTCTGAACACGCTCACTCCTTTACTTCCTACTCTTTTGTTTTCTCTTCCTTTATCACTGCTATTTACTTGTGGCATACTATGACCTGACTTTAAAATCTAAATCATAGGATCCTTCTTTGCTTTCATTTCTCTTCTCAACTGAAACATTCTTTTTGTATAATTTCACTTATGTCTCAGCTCACAGTCCTGAAGACCCCACCTGGTCCAGTTCATCTTTTGAGCAAGGCCACAGCAATCACATGCTTGCCAAAATGACCAGTCACCCTCAAGGATGATGTTTGCTCCCCACCCCCAATTAATACTGACATCGGATAAGTGGACATCACAAAGTGGGTCATTCCACAGGACAGGCAGGATGAAGCAAGCACAGCTCAGGAGAAGGACGGCCCTTGTGTATTGTCAATAGCTTCGGAGGATGTGCTAGGAAAAGGGGGGATGACAAATGTGAAACCCTTCTTGCTCCAACAGAGTGGCCAATGAGATATGAGGGAACGTGGCTTGTTGAGAGCTCAGGGAGAGAGGAAACCTCTATTATATTATCATGATCCAAATCTCCATGTATACTTTAGGCTGGGTTGCCCAGAACACATGAAATATAGGTCATCAACTCCTTAAAAGTCATGGCAATTTGGGGTGAAAGAAAATTCAGTGATCACCCAACTCAGGGGCTCTCTGCCCCAGCTGGTCACTCAACTCCCCTGGGGAGCTCTGGAAAACTAAAGCTCCTTGGGCTCTGTCTCGGGGATGTTGATCAACTGCTCCCCCATACTTATAATGCACAGCAATGACTGAGGATCACTGCTCCAACACAGCACTCTTAGTTTTACAGGTGAGGAACCAGGCTGAATCACACAATGTGAGCTCACTTACTTCGAGATCTCAGTTCAGACCTGTTACAGACTTTGGGTTATTCAATCACAAACCATCAGATCTTGTACAGATCACAGGAACCACGCAACCTGCACTACCACTGACTAATAAGTAAGGTGACTTCCTTGGGCTTCCTGTTCAGAAAAGAGGCAGTGAAGGTGGACCCCAGAGCTCCTGACTCCTCCTCATCCTCTTCCCAGCAGCCAGAAGACGTCAACCTGACCAAGCGGCAGAGTGCAAACTTGTTCTCCTGAAGGCAGTACTGTTTTTCCAGCAGCTCCACTGAAGCAGTTTAGCAGGAGAGCCTGGGTGGAAGTGGCTGTGCAGGTGTGTAGAAAAAGGAACTGGTCCTTTGGTGTCCTGAGGGAAGAGAGGAGGCTGATCGGATGATGCTAATCCTTGCTTCCTGACTGCATTCCAGTTGTGCTCTGTGTGTGTGTGTGTGTGTGTGTGTGTGTGTGTGTGTGTGTGTGTGTGTGATTGACAGCTGGGTAGGAATGCAGATTGTGCTGTGCTCAGAGGTGGTGTGGCCTACATGTCAGGGGTCTTCCTATTGCTGAGTAAGGTTGTCTTTGTTTTCCAGAGTGACTTTGGTTGAGATGTTGTCATTCATTGTTCCTGCATATGATTAAAAGTGAGCTCTTGTAGGCACTGGAAGAAGAGCAATGTGATTCATGCCCCAGGAGTTCCTTTGTATGTGGGGGTATATGTGTGTAGAGTTGTATGTGGATGTGTATGCAGGGGTTGGGGGTAGGTATATACATGTGGGATGTACGTGTGTATGTATAGGATATATGTGTGTGTATAGGTGTGTAGCTGGGGATGTATATATGTGTGTATATGTGTATATTTGGGAATGCATGTGGAAGCAAGTATGTGTTTGCATGTGTGCATGTGTGTGTGGGATGTGTATACATATGTACTGTGTATTTGGGGATGTGTGTGTATGTAATGTGTATAGGTAGATGTGGAGGTGAATGTAGGTGTGTATGGGGGACATACGAGAGTGTATGCGGTGGTGTGCAGGGTGTGTGGGATGCATGGGGGGCATATATGGGTGTGTGTGGGTGTACGTGGGGGTGTATATAGGGGCATACGGGGGTATATGGGGTGTGTGCGTGGTGGTGTATGTGTGTGTGTAGGGTGTATGTGGGGGATGAGGGGTATATGTGTGGCATATATAGGCATGTGTGTGGGTATATGTAGGGGCATATGGGGTGTATGGGGTGTGTGCGTGGTGGTGTATGTGTGTGTGTAGGGTGTATGTGGGGAATGAGGGGTATATGTGGGGTATATATAGGCATGTGTGTGGGTATATGTAGGGGAATATGGGGTATACATGATGGTGTTTGGGTGTGCACTTGTATGTGGGATCATGTGGGGGTGATCATGGTGATATGTGTGGTGGTACATGGGGATATGTGTGTGTATGTGGGGGTATGTGGGGGTGTACGAGTATGTATGTGTGGGTGTATATAAAGGCATATGGTGGTATGTAGGGTGTGTGCATGGTGGTGTATGGGTGTATGTAGGGTATATATTTGCGTGTGTAGGAATGTACATGGGGGTGTATGTGCAGTGTATGTGGGGGCATATGTGGTGGTGTATGGGTGTGTGTGGGCTGTGTGTGGGCGTGTGTGGGTGTATGTGGTGGTGTGTGTGGGTGTGTGGGTGTGGAGGGCATGTGGGGTGTATGTGGTGGTATATGGGATTGTTGGGGTATATGTGGGGTGTATGCGCATAGTGGTAGTGGAGATGGCTCAAGATAAAAATATTCCAGTGCTAGAATAAGGCTCAGCAGAGCCACTGAGCAAGGAGCAGGAAAATGCGGAGATGACTTCCCCACACCTTTTACAGGGATTGAGGTGAGGGGGAAGGAAGAAAGAGTCACACCCCTCTAAGCTAGAAGGAACTTCACTATTGGAAACCACGTTTGGGCGTAGTTAGCCTGTCTGACCTTCATTGTCCCAGGAAGTGGACAGTTTCCAGTGAGCAGGAGAAGCCAGGCTCCAGGGACACGTGGTTATGAGTCGAAGAGCTGACCAATTTCTGGGCTACAGCCCAAGTTCTCTGGTCACCACAGCCTACTGCCCCTCCCAAGTGGTATGTGTGTGTGCGTATGCGTGTGTGGTCATGTCCCTCTGCACAGATGCCTCACGCCAGGGAATTTATGTGAAGGCGATAATCCAGTATTCAATTCTGAGGCACTATGTTTACCAACTTCTCCTGACACTGGACTGCAGATGAAAAAACCCATGGAATGGGCCATGGGTCAGCTATGTCTCAGACAAATGAGACATTCTTTTCTGTAGAACAACAAGCACCCCTGTTGGAGAGCTCAGACACCACACGTACACTAAGTGCCCAGCCTGGGACCCACCACAAGCACTGCAAACACTCAACAAGTGGCAGCTGTTAATATCTTGTATACTATGATGAGACTGTGAGTAAAAGCCCTCCTTCTTACAGATAAGAAAGGAGCATCTTGGGCGAGGCCCAAGGGCTGCTGGATTTGTCAAAATCTAAATAAGTTTTAGATATTTTCTACAGAGCTCTGCCTTTGGAAATCCTATCCTCATTCCTTGCCCAGACCTTATAATTCTTCATAACTTGTTCTGCAGTTCCTCACATTCCTGGCACTTGCTAATGGACATGCAAGTTAATCACAAGGACAGAACCAACTGGATACGGGGGTATTCAGACCGAGAGACCTCAGTAGGCCTGTAGTTCACATTCACTGGTGGGGAGACTAAAGCAGATGCCAGCCTGGGGGTGGTGGGTCAGGCAGCTCACGGATCAGAGATGGCTAAGTTAGGTATAGGCTGACAGGGGTTTAGAAGGGGACCAGGCTCCAAATAGAACAGAGATGAAACAATCTGGGCCTGTGGCTGAGGACTGATTTGATAGAAACTAGGTCTCAAGATGGAGGTGGGGTGGCTAGGTCCACAAGCCTCACCAGGGATAAACAGCTGAAAGTTGTACCAGCATCATGGGCTCCAGAAGCCCATGCAATGTGACAAACACATAAAAACAACATAATAAACTGTGGGACAGATGAGCAGAGCATAGGACTCTGTGCCTCTTACAGAAGTGCCTTTGATTTTCTCCATATTGTTTTCTATTACATCAATATCAGGTAAGTAACTGTACTTGTCCTCCTGTAAGCTGGGTACAGTTTGAGTCAAGAAAATCTGTGATGTGATTTTTCTGTATAAAAATCCCTTAGATGAGTGATGTTCTGGGTTTTAGACCTTTTAATGATACAAATATCCACTGTGATATGTTTATTGTAAGTTTGCCACCACTACCGCAGACAGAGAACCTCAGAGCCAATCCACTTTCAGGACCTCTCTGCTTTTCAGGAGTTTTCTCTTCATAAAACATTTCTTCTTTTGACTACCTTTGTTCTTAAGTCCATTCTTCAGCATGGTGGGATAAGAACTGGCACTCTGAAGACCATCCTTTAACCAAATCTTTAGTCAGGCTCCTGAGGACTTTCTGACTAGGTCAGACCTGGGCTTTCCTCTCCGTTCTTACAGAGTCCATGAAGAGATCTTGGTCAGTCCCACTGAGCAAGTATCCATCACCCTTGATATCCGACCACCTGGAAATCTATCCCCAGTGCTTGCTTTTAGCAATAATCCTTTCAAGTCAGCTTAGCCCAGAGTTCCTAATAGTTGATGTTTCTTCTTATTAACATTCCAACCCAACGGCCATCCTGCCCCTTGGTTATAAACTCCCACTTGGCCCTGTTGGAGTTGGAGTCCTCCCTCCTCCCTCACTGCAAGTGGTCCAGTCTCTGGCTACGCTCCTCCTCCCCAGGATCAGGGAGTACCATGGATGAATTTTTCTTTACTGTCTGCATCACTCCTACAGGTTGGACCTTACACTGAACCTGGCAGTGTTATGTCCATCATCAAGTGGACAGGGGAGGTAAGACAGGGCTGGTTTTGACCAGCATTCACAGACCCTGGACACTATGCTGGCTCCCTCTCTGAATCACCTTCTGAGCTGAACTCTGTCCTGGTCTCCACCCAGCCCTAGCTCTGGCTTTCACTTCTCCAAGTGACACACCTGTGACCTCTGTGGCATCTCCATGAACCAGTCCATGAGGTGCATGGGGAAGATGCTTGGGACAGGCAGAAAAAGAGTTGGGGATAAAGTCCCTGTGTGTAGCTTCCTAGGACTCTCAAGTGCCCTGAGAGACTCTGATATTGTCTTCCAGGTGGGGAGCCCATGTGGAGCCCATGTTAGGCTCAATTTTAGTATCATCTGGACGTCATTAGCTTTGGTGGGAGGCCAAACCCTTACACAAAGCTTCCCTGTTTTCAGGAACCTGGCAGGAATGTCTATCATTGCAGAAACTGAGAAGGCCTGGCTCTCTTCCTTTTGGCTTTGGGGAAGATGCTAATCGATAAAGCCATTCCATGCCATGCCTCGGAAGAAGCTTAGGGTGAGGGGTGGAGCCCAAGTCCTCATCTCTCTCAGGAGCAAGGCAAATGTGGACTCCACACCTGGAGATCAGCCAGCTGGAAATGGAGCCTCAGCTCAGAGTGTCTCGTGTCAAATAATGTAACTGGGTGATCACCTGAAGAAGGCTTTGCACAAAACATGTGCCAGACAGCTGTGCTGAGAGTGTGAGGGACTAATCTGAGAAGTCAGTTAGGATGTCCTGAGCCTGCCTCTGCCTCACTCAGCTGCAGGGCCTGTGACTGAGAAGATTAACCCTTTCCTGGCTCTGGGAATGGTACCCAGCATCCCTACCTCAGATTCCTGGGCAGTCAAACATCCTGGAGTGGTCAAGCTTCCCACCCTAAATGCCATGCAGGGCACACAGTAGTGAACTGTGAGAATTGGCAGAGTGTAGCAGGTACCTGTCTATACGCTGGTTCAGAAGAGATGGGCTGAGCCCTGGCTTTCATGGCTATAAACTGTGTGACTTTGGGCAATGGGTTTTTCTGTGTCCCAGTTTTTTCACCTATGTCTACCTTTTGGTAAGGAGTTGTGATCATTCAATAAGATATGTAAATATTTTAAGAGGATACTTGGCCTTTCCAGTCATGAGGATTTCCTTCTTGTTTCCACTCCTCTGTAGGTCCCTAGCTAGAGGAGTAACATGCTTACTTTCCACACTGCCTGCCCAGCCTATGCACTGTCCTCTCTACCTCCATCCAGAGCTGCTGTGCTTCTCTGAGTGCAGGTGATAGGGAGGGTCTTTTTCACCTAAATGGACCCACACACAGGTGCTACACTCCTGCTCACTGCCAACGTCTTGGAGAAAACTAGTGTGGCCTCTACAGAAGTCTGAAATAGTGTGCTTTACATCAATCTCCTTGGTGGTGTGAAGGTGACCCAGGATGTCCTCCCCATTAGGTGGAGCTTCTTGTCCATCCTACCCAGCCCCTCTATGTTCCTGTTTCACCATCATGGCATCCCAGTGGCCATGAGTCAGGCAGGAGAAGATGGATATGCTTTGCTCACTGCAGGCAACTGCTTTGTTTCCATGGTCACTTTTCATGGCCCAGCTCAAGGGAACAAAAGTGTCAGAGACATGTAATTACCTGTGCTCCGCACAATGCATTGCTTAGAAACACTTACATTTAATTTATGTACACATATTAATAACACATCTCTACATAGTACATATTCTAGTGCAGGCTAATAATGCTCAGTTGGTAATGTTTCATATTATAACACACCCAGGCAGCTCTTTTATCATTAGTGTTAAGACAACATATTTGTAATTATTAGGCACTTCACATCTAGGACCCCTTGAAAATCCTATTCTCCCTTTTTTTACTGTATATTCTGAACACTCATGAGAAAAACCAAGTTTACTTAGAAAACTGTCTCCAACTTATTTAGCCTCTCCTCTGGAAGAAAATGTAGTGCCAAGTGTTTGACCCATAAAATGACATTTAGGTAGAATTTGCATGAAGTCCAGATGAATGCATGTTGGCTCTTTGAGGCAGACAAGGCAGCTGTGCTCTAGTATCCAATGCACTCATTCATGGTCTGAACTGCAGCAGACTTGCCTACATCTTGGAAGTGATCAGAACAGGGGTGTGTGTCCAAGGTCGGGAATAAGTAGAGGCTGTGAGAACAGTCTGAACTATTTTTCAGGCCAATTCTGAGCTACTTGCTGGGGATTTACTGTCTGGAGGCAAAGGAGCTTGATATCTCCTTTCTAGGTTCCCTCTGTCACTTCTCTGCTGCTGGAATCATTTTCCCGAGCAAGTGCATGAGCTCAGATGCACCACAGGAGCTAGCTGCTTAGGGTCCCAGTGAGCAAGGCCACTGGAAATGAGGCACCACCCTCTGTGGAGGCTTCCGCCTCAGCCCTTGCCCCAGTTCACTTACCGCGGCCTTCGGAAGGTCAGGCCATAGTGTTGGCAGGCCAGCCCCACTGTGGGCGTGTACACAATCGGCATGAACTTCTCTACGTCCGATGTCAGTACGCGGTAGAAGAGCTTCTCGTTCCGGTCTTGAAGTGTCATGAGAATTATGTACCTTGGAGGAAGACAGAAGCAGTGAGCTGATCTTAGGGACCCCATGCCACTGCACAGAAAGGCAGGTGCAGCTCCCACTGTATACTAAGAAGCAAATCAACATCGAGGGCATGTTGACATAAGTAGAGTCAAAACCTGTCCAATGGTGCTTATTATTCACATTGTATAAGCTCTCACTTAAGGCTTCCAAGGACTTGTCAGGGAGGCACTATAATCCATGCAGAGGTAGGAATATGAACTTGCCTGAGGTTTCACACAGCTCCTAAGCAATCTGACTCAAGAGTCCATGCTTGCAACCATTTTGTAAGGTCACTGTACCATCAGGGGTGAAGCAGGAGCCAAGAAAATGCTAGGCAAATGGGTGCTGCATGGACCAGCCTTTTCTGTCACCCAGGGAGGTCTTGATCCCAGACAGGGCACACAAGGCCTTGAGTAGCAAAGGAGCACAGTGCAGGCTCCAAAAATAACATTTCCAGAAGCTTGAAATCACATAGTAGGGAAAAGACACTTCTATTCACCTCTGAAATATGCAAAAGACTTCAGAGAAAGAAAACGGGCTGAAATTAACAGTGAAGTATGGGATGGCTTAGTTGCCACCTTTTTGGACAACAGTTTGGGGGACAGAGCGGGGGCACCTGAGGCCTTGGTGTGGGGTGGGTTGGGAGAGACGCTGTCTAGGGAAGAGCTGTGCTGTGGCAGAGTGCCCCCATGCTGGAGCTGGGAGCTAAACCCAAGCATGGTGTCGGTGTCCTGGGCTTAGCTCCCAGCTCCAGCATTTGCCAGACACCATTTACCATTCTTGGGGAAATCTTGGGACTCTTCAGGATCTCCATCTCCTCTCCACTAAGTTCACTGACACAGAACTAGAATCTGTGAGTTGAACAATGTTTATAGGAAAGAAGGATTCACCCTCAGGAATAATCAGGCTCTTACTTCATGGCCAGTATAGGAGATTTCCAACTGTGTATCCTGACCCCCAGTGGTCAACCACCTACCCAGTGGCCATTGGTACACAACTCTTCCTAACTCTTCTGCCCCCCAGAAAACCACTGCTCTCACCCAAAGGAGACTTGGAAGCCTTCTTGGCACTGCTCCAAGCACCTGTTAAAAAGAGCATTCCTGGGACAGAAGGAACACTGCACTAGCAGGAAGCCTTCTCTTGCTCCTAGAAGTGGGCTCATTTCTCTCTCCCTGAGTCTGGTTTCTCCCCAGGCACATGAGCGAGGTCCATCTAGCAGGAAATAACTTGAAGGGAATGATTTGGGACTTCAATTTTGGGTTTACTATTTTTAGGAAAGGTTGCACTTTGATATTTATTTCATTTTTTATAAAATTAACAGAAGAGGGAGATTCAGATTCTTAAAAGTCAGGGCATGTCTCACATTGTTAGTTGAATATGTTATGCTGTTTCTGGTTTTCTCTTCAGGGCAACATGGCCATATCCAATTGACTTGAGATGCACAAGAGGGAGAGAATATTTAACCTGGGCTGCAGGGTGGTCCTGGAGTGACTGTGAGCAACATCCTTACAGTTTGGCTTTTGAGGACTAGGGGCTATGAGTGGGAGTACAGCCTTCCCTATTCCCTGTGGCTCAGCAGCTGTGGCTGTTGTGGAGAATCATGGGTAATAGGACCTGGATGACCTTGACATGCAGCTGAACTCTGTCCTCAGAGGCAGTCACAACCCCAACCTGAATGAAGTCTTGGCCATCTGGCTCTCTACATTTCTGTTAGAGTCCACAGAAATATGACATACTATATTTAACAAACTCTCGCACAATCTTTGGTGAATGTCAGGTGCTATTCTAAGCACATCACGGAGACTAATGGGTATAATCCTTGTAAAAGCCCTACAAGGTAGCTATTGCTGACTTAGCCTACAGATGGGGTGTGGTCCAGAAAGGCAAAGTAACTTTTGTCAAGCAGTGCGACGAAGGATTGGACACAGTTCAGCACTAGTGGAAAGGCCAGCTTCTCTTCATGGAAGCTGGGTTGGCTGTTGCAGATCCTGGCTGTGCTGAGTCATAGCTGTGTGACCTGGAAGGTGACTGGCCACCTTCTTCAGCAAAGCTGACAAAGCTGACCTGGGGACTCCTCCATATGCTCTGTGTGGACACATCTCTACCAAGGAGAGCACAGACAGGATGCAGAGTTTCAACTGCTGCCTATAACCTCTAATACATGACATCCAGGTTCTTTGTAAACTTTCTCCCCAGTGCATTTGTTTTAGTCCAGCAGCCTGGTCATGTATTTTTTTTTTTTTTTTTAACACCGTTTCTGTCTTTCGTCTTAGTGAACTATCCTCTATGAACTACTGCTGTCTGCTAAAGTCTTACCCATGCCATTTTCCCCAATAGTAGAGACTGAATTTAGGGCCTTCACACTGAGCTATGTCCCCATTCCTTTTTATTTTTTATTTAGAGATGGGATCTTACTAAATAGCTGAATTGCCCAGACTGGGCTTGAACTTGCAATCCTCCTGCTTCATTCTCCCAGAGTGCCTGGGCTTACATGCCTAGATCATGAGTCCTGACTTATTCTTAATCAGAAAAGCCCATGTGGACCTGGGCAACAGCTGCTCTGTGACTGGATAAAGAGGAGATTCCAGGCACTGACTTGTCCAAGTCGCTCTGCTGCCGCTCGTAGTATCTCATGATCCTGAGGAGCTGGACGTCCTGGCTCAGGAAGCAGGGGGGGATCAGGCCGTGGATCCCAAGCTGCAGCCGTTCTTCCAGTGTAAACGCCATCCCCTGGGGAGAAGGAGAGAGAATGTAGATGCGGACGTGCAGGAAGCCAAAAACAGGGGTCTCATCCACAGACAGGAAAACAGCAGCCTGATGTGGCAGAAAGGCTGTGGCCTTGTCCCACCTGAGCCATCTAAGGAGGGGCAATCTCACACTAGGTACCTGGAGGTTCCTGACTTAAAAATGTGGAGGTGTCACAATGATCAGGTTTTTGCTTTTGTTTTATTTTAAATTTATCTTTTAAAGTTGTAGATTTACAGAAAAACAGAGGAGTCACAATCTCCATGCACCCTTTCCCTAGCCTCCCCAATTGTTATCTTCTTACATTAGTGTGGAATATGGGAGTCAATGAACACATATTATGACTCCTGTTATAGTTAAGGTCTATACTTTATTCAGACTTCTTTAGTTTTTACCTTATGCCATTCTTTAGTCCCATGTTACATTTGGCCATCCTGTCCCTATGGGCTTCCCGCTGTTGGAGTTTCTCACACTTGCTGTATTCTGGATGACCTTGACCATTGGGAGGACCCCTGGCCAGGTATGTGGTGCAGTGCTCCTCTCCATGGGATTTCATCTGAAGTTTTTCTCATGGTTAGACTGGGGTGTAGATCTTTCGGGGGAAGGCCACAGAGGTAAAATGCTGTTTTTGTACAGCAAATCAAGGGCTCTTATGGTACAACTGACATCGCTTTCACTGTGGATACTGACCACTGGATGAGGTTGTGCTTTCTGTTTCTCCATAATGGTAAAGCTACTCTGTTTTTGAATTATTCTGCCAGGGTAATTTGTCTCTATCACCATTTATTTATACTAAAATGGACTCTCACAGTATTTATTTTATACTTTGGTTTATAATACAATAATGGTTTGTTTATTTTGTTGCTTAACTTGTTCCAGCTTTGGCCACTGGGAGCATTTGCAGTTGGCTCAAGTGTCCCTTTGACCTACTCCCACAATATAGCATTTTGTTTTAACAATTCCTGACTTTCTGGCACTATAATATGCTCTGGACGCATCTTCTAGTGACTTCACTTCCCTGATCTCAGAATAAGCCACATTTTTGAGGAGTGCATGGTCTTAGAAAGCAAGACACGACATTACTTAACATAATATTGTGTTCATTCCTTTGGGCTTTACTGTTTCTACTCCCACCCAGCTGACAAGGGAAAGGAGCTATAGCTGTACATCCTGAAGCCCATGTGTAAACACATAACTATAGCTGATTCAGTATTTAACTATCTGAATGTCCATTAAGCCAAGCATAAGGCTGCCTCTAGCTCTACTCCATTCTCACCTGACTCATTCTCACCTGGTCACTCTTTTGGTCTGTAAATTCCTAAGTAGGAAACTCAACTCCCAACATTTGACATCTGCCTACTTAACTGGCTTGTCCTAGTTCACATACAGGGCAGTGTCAGAACTGTTTCCTTGTACCACCATGGGAAACAACTCTATAAACTCAAGTAGTGCTATACTTGTGAGCAGATCCTTTAGCCTTTAATCTAATCATACCACCATTCATTTCCAGTGACTTAACTCTACACTTTTCCTTCCACTTCGTCACTGACGTTACTATGTACATTTACAATAGAGTACATTCTTTTGTTACAGTCTGCACGCTTTCCCAGGGTCCTCCAACATATAGATTTTTTTTTAAATTTATGTATTTGGTCCAGGGTCTCACTATGCAGCTCGGACTTGTAGTGATTCTCCTGATTCAGCCTACCTAGCACTGGGATTATAGGCATGTGCCATCATGCCAGGACTCAGTGGCTGGCTCAGCACACCTGAGGGTGAGGCTGGCACAGCATGTGGTGTCGGGAATCAAATCCTTCCCTCTGAACTTGTCTAAGCTTGAGCTTAGTCCACTGAATTATCTCATTGGCTCTCAACATATAGAACTTTCTAAAAAAACATCTGGATATAGTAAGTGTCACTCTTCATACTTAGCAGTTGTTTGGGTTTTGATAAGTGCATAATTTTATGTATTGACCACTACCATGTTGTGCAAAATCATTTCACTGTACAAAAACCCTATGGACTCTGTTTATTCCTCTTCTCATGAAACTGAGAGCATCAACTGCTGTAGAGTGTGGAGCAAAAAAAACTTCATTCACTGCTGACAGGAGAGAAAAATGCTACAGAGACTTTAGAACACACATGTATTTACCCAAGTGATATGAAAACTTATGTGCACACAAAAGCCTGTACAAGAATATTTGTAGCAATTTTATCGATAATAACATTAATATAATTACAAAAACTGGAAACAACCAAGATATCTTGGGTGGGGGACAGATGTCTAGGAAAATGAGGGAACAAATGATGGTTGAAACATAAAGTAGAATATTATCCAGCAATAGAAAGAAGTGAGCTGTCAAGATATGAATATAGACTCTCTCAGCCTGTTCCACTTGAGTCCGGTCCACCCTGCAACTTGCCGGCACCCCTGCTCCCAAGCCTGCCAAGCGAGTGAGAATTTTTGTGACTCTTTTGGCCCCTGATTCAGCCCAACATGGCCTGATGAGTGTGTGGGAGAGCTACAGTACTTCACAGTGCCCTTGGGGTCAGGGGCACAACAGAGGGGAACCACAGGCTCACAGTTGTGCCAGAAGGGCTTCAGCAAAAGGGAGCTGAACACAATAACTAGATCAAGGCCAGGCATAACTGGATAATCTCAAACTTATTAGATCAGCACCTGAATCTCATTAAGTGCTAAAGTTGTAACTGCACCAAAGCTCTACACCAAAGGTCAGAGGTCAGTTCTATACAAAATGACAAAGACAAGGAGAAAAATTCAATCTCAGGCCTGGCACCTGCCAATGATAAGTGCAGAGGACACTAGCTCAGCTGAAATGAATGAATTAACAGAGTCAGAAGCAAAGAAACAACAGCAGAAAGATATAGAGGAACTCAGACCATAATAAATGCCTGAAATAAAAAAAGAAATTTTTGAATACATAGCATCTGAGGTAATGAATCAAATCCAGAATGGTATGGGGGAAACCCAATGCCCACCCAGAACAAGTACAGAGAACACTATTCCAGCTGAAATGTGTGAATTAACAGTTTCACAAGCAAAGAAACAACAGCAGAAAGGCAAAGAGGAACTCAGAGCAGAAATAATTTCTGAAATTAAAAAAAGAAATCTTTGAAATCATAGCATCTGAACTAGAGAATCAATTACAGAAATATATGGAGGAAACCCAATTTGGAAAAAACTTTGCAGTAAAACAATTAATAGCTGCCTCTAAAGAAGACATTGATAAAAAACTAGAGGAGATTAGAAATATGACGGATTCCTTGAGTGAGCAATACAGGAAAGAAATAGATCACATGAAGCAGAGTCAAGGAGATATAAAATAACTTAAAATCTCAATCATGAGTGTATAAAACCTTTTGAGTGAAAGTGAAGACAGAGTTTCAGATCTTGAGGATACTGGTGCAGCTAGTGAAAAGATGAGAAGGTATCTCATAAAAACAACTAGGATACAGGAAAAAATAATCCATCACCTGCAAGACGATGCCAAGATGAACAACATGAGATTAATAGGCATCAGTGAGAAAGTAGGAGTCAATACAAATGTTATAAAAAGAATATGGGCAGAAGTAATAGCAGAAAACTTCCCAAATATGAGGAAACAATCTAACATTCAGGTAACTAAAGCATACAGAACTCCAAATAACTTCAACCCAACCAAAAACACACGGAGACATATAATAGTTAAGATTCCAGAAATCCAACACAAGAATAATACATGGAAAGCTGCTAGAGAAAAAAAGCAGATCACATTCAAAAGAAAACTCATCAGAATTAAGGCCTACTTCTCTTCACAGACCATGAAGGCAAGCAGAGCATGGAGCAGAGTACTTCAAGTCCTCTGAAAACAAATTGCAGCCCAGACTATACCTTGCAAAACTCTATCAAATTTAATGGAGAAGTGAAATACTTCCATTACAAAGAACAACTAAAGAATTTCATGATGACAAAGACATCCCTATACAGGCTACTGAAAAATGTTCTAGAGAGAGACACTAATGACCAGAACTCCATGAATGAGAATGGAAAGAACCCACTAAACAAGGCGAACAAGTAAACACAGGATAAAAATGAGTAAACAATAGCAGGTAAATAACATGACAATCATAAATCAACACATTTCAATTATAACCATCAATGTAAATGAACTCAATTCACCAATTAAGAGAAATAGATGGGCACAGTGGATTAGTAAACAAAATCCAACAATATGCTGTATACAAGAAACATACTTAACTCAAAAAGACATTCATAAGCTTAAAATAAAAGAATGGAAAACAATACTACATGTCCTAGTGCCTCAGAAAAAAGCAAGAGTAGCAATTCTGTTCTCAGGCAGTCTCAACTTCAAACCAAGAATGATCAAACGAAATAAAGAAGGCCACTATGTATTGGTTAGGGGAAAAATTCAACAGAAAGAGGTAATTCTCATAAATATCTATGCACCAAACACAGGAGCACCCAACTATGTAAAACTAATCTTAATGGACATGAAAAATCAAATATCCAAGACCACAATCTTAATAGGAGACCTTAACACCCCCTTATATCAAAAAGATAGGTCAACCAGATAAATAATTAGCAAAGAAGTAGCAGAACTGAACCAGAGCTTAGAACAAATGGACCTGATGGACATTTACAGAATGGTCCACCCAAACACAGCTCACTACACATTTTTTTCAGCTCCACATGAGTCATTTTCTAAAATAGAGCACATACTAGTCCATAGGTCATGCTTAAGTATATACAAGAAAACAGAAATTATCCCATGCATATTATCTGACCATAGTACAATGAAACTGGAAATAAACAACAAAAGAACCAGAGAAACCTGCTAAATACATGGAAATTAAACAACACTCTACTCAGCAGTCAATGGGTCACAGATGAAATTAAACAAGAAATTCACCAATATCTACAATTCAATGAAAATTCAACCACAGCCTTTCAGAATTTATGGGATGTGAGGAAGGCAGTTCTCAGAGGGAAAATCATAGCTATGAACTCACACATTAGGAAAACAGAACAGGAAAAAATAATTACCTAATGCTATACTTCCCTCATCTAGAAAAGGAAGAGCAAACCAAACTCAGAGCCCAAAGATGTGAATAAATCATAAAGATTAGAGCAGAAATTAATTCAATTGAGATGAAGAAAACAGGTCAAAGAATCAACAAATCAAAAAGCTGGTTCTTTGAAAGACTAAATAAAATTGGCAAGCCCATAGCTAACCTCATCTAAAAGAGGAAAGAAACAATTCAAATAGAAGCAATAAGGAATGAAAACAGTGAAATCATCACAGACCCAGGGTAAACTCAGAAGATTATCAATAGCTAGTTGGAGAGTGTTTATCCTCCCAAAATAGAAGACACAGAAGAAATGGACAGATTTATTGAAAGGTACAAATTACCTAAACCAAATCAAGAAGATACAACAACTCTCAATAACCCAATAACAGCCAGAGAGATGCGAAACATAATAGAAAGCCTGCCGACAAAGAAAAGTCCAGGTCCTGGTGGATTCACAGCTGAATTCTACAAGACATTTATAGAAGATATAATCCCTATACTCTTTAAACTCTTCAATGAAATTGAAAAGGAAGCAGTCCTTCCAAAATCATTTCTGGAGGCAAGTATTATAATGATTCCAAAACCAGGGAAAGACACAACTAAAAAAAGAGGCCAAACTCCCCCATGAACATAGATGCAAAAATCCTCAATAAAATCCTAGCAAATAGAATACGGCAAATCATCAAGAAGATCATACACCATGACCAGGTAGGATTCATCCCAGGGATGCAAGGATGGTTTGATATTTGAAAATCTATAAATTTTGTGATACTATATTAATAGACTGAAATCTAAAAACCACATGCTCATCTCAATTGATGCAGAAAAGACTTTTTGACAAAGTCCAACATTTATTCATGTTCAAAGTCCTACAGAAAATTTGAATAGAAGGCCTCTACCTCAATTTGATAAAAACCATTCATGACAACCCAACAGCTAACATAATTCTAAATGGGGAAAAACTGAAATATTTTACTCTTAGATCCGATACAAGACAAGGATATCCTCTATCACCCCTCCTATTCAATAAAGTTCTAGAATCATTAGCAACAGCCATTAGACAAGAGGGAGAGATAAAAGGAATAAGGGTAGGTAAAGAAAAAGTTAAATTATCACTATTTGCAGATGACATGATATTTTACTTGAAAGACCCAAAAGACTCCACCAAGAAGCTACTAGAATTGATACATAAATTCAATAGCATATCAGGATATAAAGTCAATACTCAAAAGTCAATAGCATTCCTCAACACAGATAACAAACACACTGAGAAAGAAACTATAGAAACAATAACTTTTACAATAACACCACAGAAAATGAAATACCTTGAAATTCCCTTATCCAAAGAAGTCAAAGATATTTTCATTGAAAATTACAGTTCAAGAAGAAAAGGGATCATAGAGGATTTCAGAAAATGGAAAGATATTCTCTGCTCATGGTTAGGAAGAACCAACATTGTGAAGATGTTCATACTCCCCAAATTGTTGTACAGATTTAATGCAATCCCTATCAAACTGCCACCAACATACCTCCTAGAACTAGAGAAATTATTTCTAAAATTTATTTGTAACCAGAAAATACCTAGAATAGCAAAGGCAATCTGGCTAACAAAGACAAGGCAGGAGGCATCATAATTCCTGACTTGAAAGTATACTACAAATCCACTGTGATAAAATCAACATGGTACTGGCAACAAAATAGACCTGAGAATCAATGGAATAGATTAGAAGATGCAGAGGCCTCTATGAACACACTCAGCCACCTGATCTTTGACATAAGGGCCAAACACACTTACTGGAAGAAAGATAGCCTCTTTGAGAAATGGTGCTTGAAAAACTGGTCTTCTACATGCCTAAAACTAAAACTTGACCCGGGTGTATCACGTGACGTGCACTAAGCTAAAGTCAAAATCGATTTAAGATCTAAACATTAAAACAGAAATGCTCAATCTCCTGGAAGAGAAAGTAGGAGGAACTCTTGGAAGCATTGGGGTGGGCAAAGAGTTCATGAACAAACATGTATTTGTATGGGAAACACTTGAAAGAATTAACAACTGGGACCACCTCTTATTGAGAAGTGTTTGCATATCAAAAGAAATTACCGTGCTCGCTTAGGCAGCACATATACTAAAATTGGAATGATACAGAGAAGATTAGCATGGCCCCCGTGCAAGGATGACACGCAAATTCATGAAGCGTTCCATATTTTTTTTTTTAAAGAAATTACCAACGAAGTAGAAAGACAACCCACAGTTTTTGAAACAACTTTAGCTAATAAGCACTCAAACAAAGGTCTGCTCTCTAGAATTTATAAAGAACTAAAATACATTAGGGCCCTCAAATTTAAAGACTCAATCCAGAAATGGACATCTGAGATGAATATACAGTTCTCAGAGGACAAAATTAAAGAATTTTTCATATATTAAATATATGAAAAAATGCTCCACATCTCTAGCCATCCATGAAATGCAAGTTCAAAGAGCACTGAGATACCATCTCACTCCAGAAAGAATGGCTATCATAAAGAAATCAACCAACAACAAGTGTTGGAGAGGATGTGGGGAAAAGGGAACAATTCTCCACTGCTGGTGGCAATGTAGACTGGTGCAACCATGGTGGAGATCAGTGTGGAGACTCCTCACAAAATTAGTACTGGAAATCCCATTTAAGCTGGCTGTCCCTCTAGTGGGAATTTTTCCAGAGGAACTGAAAACAACATATATAGTGATGTATGTGTACTTATGTTTATAGCAGCACAATTTGTGATAGCAAAATCTTGGAAACAACCAAGATGTCCACATGAGGAATGTTTGAAAGAGATGTGGCATTTTTATACAATGGAGTATTACTCAGCTATAAAGAATGATAAATTTGAAATATTTATATTTAAGTGGATGCCACTTGAACATATACTCATAAGTGAAACAAACCAGACACACATGTGCAAATATCATATAGTCTCCCTAGTATAAGAAATGAAAAGAAGAAATACAAATAGAAAGGTAAAACAACAAGATAGGGTAAACTGAACTGCATACGTTGGAGGGTAATAATCAGCTTCTCTTCTGGATGGTTAAAACTTAAGTTCACAGATCAAAAATTGGAGAAAGGAAGGGCTGCAAGGTCAGCCAACATTTTGGCCCTAGTCTTTCAAGGTCAGTAAAGACTCAGGACACAGGAGAACCTGTACTGTAACATCATGGAACTCAGTTGTGCCCCAATTTTTCTGGTCAAGGAGATTATGGAGCCACAGAGGAATGTGATCAATGATCTATAGTGTGCCTAAGGAGAGTCACATGGAGAGAAAACTTTCTCTCAGGCTTTCACAGAGAACAAACTGGTGAAGCAATGGCCGTGACTCATCTACATGGCTGACACTGACAAAGGATCTACAGAGTGAGATACAGGGTTACAGGATAAACTCTGAGGGGACTTGACTGACCTCATCAGATACAAATGTCACATTTTTTGTTACATAGGTCTTGCTTTATCTCGGTCTTAACCATCCAGTGGAAAAGTATAAAAATGAGGTATATAAAGTAAGACCATAATAATAAGCTGAGCTGTAAACGGTTGTAGTCAACAACTTCTTTGGATAACCCACTATTATTGTGTACTGCTAGACTGTGTTGGATTGTTTTGCTGAATTTTTGCACCTATAATAATTGAATGACAATAAAATAGCCATCTTTGACAGGACTGAACAAAAAAAGGGGGATACAAATGAAGAACCATTCTGTGTTTGTATAAACAGTACAGTTAAAGTAAATATGCAGTACTTTGTGTAATTATATGAGAAGAAAAATTTGTACTAGTGGTGTTTGGGCCGGATGTCCTATCTGCTTTTTGTAGTATGGATAACCACTAGGAAGATAGTAGTGTAAAAAGTATTAATTATTGAAACTGTACTATAATTCAGCTTTAAAAAAAAGGATAGGTATACAGCTACATTCTCTTAATTCATTGAGTAGAGGCATCTGTTCTAATAGTATTTGTAAATAGAATATCATGTATATATCTTGGACAATAAAAACCACTACAAAAAGTATACAATGTGTTAATTATTGAATCTGTCCTGCTAATGTGATAAGAAACTGTCTCATTGGTATTTATTCTTAAATAAAAAAGACATGAATATACAGATGAACCCTAGGCTGAGAAGAGAGAAAAAGCAGCAAAGGAGGGGGACAAATCTCTTTCTGTTCCTGTGTTGTGTCCAGTCTGCGGGATCAAGGCAGTGCCAGCCCAGTCCCTGGGCAGATGCAGGCACCACCCACCCTTAGTCCCGGTAGCGCAGCACCAACCAGCCACATGCTTTAGATTCAGCCACATCTGATAAAAGCCCTATGACCACATGAGGCTTGAGGGGACATCTAGGCCCAAACCACAGCCACTATTTTCTCAGTATTCATTCTGCCTGTCCAGGAACAGAGGCTACCTTCTAATTTTCTGATATTCTCTTTGGTCTCCTTTGTTCTACAAGAAACTAATAAAGTAACCTACAGATTAGAGGAAAATATTTGGAAATTATATATTTCTAATGGTTTAATATAGAGAGTACATAAGATCCCTACAACACAATGACAAAAAAGAAATACTACACAATTAAAAATGAGGAAAGGACTAAACAGACATTTTCTAAAGAAAATACACAAGCCGGGCGTGGTGGCGCAGGCCTGTAATCCCAGCACTCGGGAGGCTGAGGCAGGAGGATTGTTGTGAGTTCGAGACCAGCCTGAGCTACAAAGTGAGCTTAAGGCCAGCCTGAGCTGCATAGTGAGACCCTGCTTCAAAAAAAAGACAAAAAAAAAAAAAAATAAATAAATAAATAAAGAAAATACACAAATGGCAACAGTATAAGAAAATGTACTCAGCATCTTCTGTCAATAGGGAAATCCAAATCAAAACCACAATGAGGAGATTGGGTGTGGTGGTGTGCCCCTGTAATCCCAGTGCTTGGGAGGCTAAAATCAGGAGGATCACTACGAGTCCCGTCTGCATAGTGAGATCCTGCAGGCTCTACTAAACACATAAAAAAAGAACCACAATGAAATACCACACTATTTCCAGTAGGATGGTTATAAGAAAGGAACACACACACACACACACACACACACACACACACATGCACAAACCAAACCCAGAAAAAAAATGTTGGTAAAATTATGCACAAATTGAAAAACCTCATACATTGTTAGTGGGAATGAAAATTATGGCAGTCTGTATGGAAAATAAATCCATGGTCCTCAAAGAGCCTAAACACAGAATGACTACAGGACCCGGCAATTCCATGCTGAGGCATACACCCGAAGCAACTGAAGGCAGAGACTTGAGCCTATGTTTGTGCTCCAGTGTTTAATTTGGGAGTATTCACAATAACCAAAAGGTGGAAATAATTCAGGACACCACCAATGGAGAAATGGGTAAACAAAGTGTGCAGCCGTACAATGAAAACTTACTCAGCCATAAAAAGAGACAAAGTTCTGATATGTGCCGCTATTTGAGGTACCTTGAAAATGGTAAGCTATGTGAAGTAAGACCCAAAAGTACAAATATTGTGTAATTTGGTTTTATGAAAAATCTAGGATAAATAAATTAATAAACACAGAAAAGTAGATCAGAGATTAGCAGGGATTTATGAGAGGGGAAGTAATAAGTTATTACTTAATGTTACAGAGTTTATGTCTGGGATAAAAAAACATTTTGGAAATGAATAGACATGACACTTGCACAGCTTGTGAAATGCTTAATTGTACAATGAATGTTAAGATGGAAAATTGTACGTTATGTATGTTTTCTCATAATTTAAAATATTAATAAGGTAGTATACTCAAAACTATCAAATTCTATAATTCAAAAAGATGGCATTGTATTTCAATAAAAGTTTTTATAAAGATATTTTTGCACATTTTGGATAAAAGCCTTTTATTGGGTATATATTTGATAAATCTCTCTGCTTGTCTCTGACCAGACTTTTCACTGTCTTTGTAGCGTCTTTCATAGAACATTTTCTTTCTTTTAATTTAAAAAAAAAAATATTTGTTTTAGATTTCTTTTTTTTTTTTTCTTAAATTTATTTGTTATAGCATCTTACTATGCAGTTCAGACTCGTAGTGATCCTCCTGTCTCAGCCTCACCAGCACTGGGATTCCAGGTGTGTACCACCATGCCCCAGGTTCTGGGGCCCACATGTCATGTGGTACCAAGGATTGAACTTGGGTCCTTGCTCTTGCCAGGCAGACACTTAGACCGCTGAGCTACCTCCCCAGCCTCAGTGGCATTCTTTAGCTTGTGCCCTGGCAGACTGGTGTGGAGTGAGCCTTCCCCTGGACTGGCCCACAGTTGGGCTCCAGGCAGTCACTGTTTCCAGCAGCAGTTGTAGGAAGTGGTCTTCTTCTTCTTCTTCTTATTTTTTTTGGCGGAACTGGGGATTGAACCCAGGCCCTTGCACTTGCCAGGGAAGCAATTATTCCACTGAGCCATCTCCCCAACCCCAGGAAGTGTTCTTAATGGGGTACAGAGAGACATGGGCACATGAACTGTCCCATGAAGGTGCAGTACATGCTGTAACTCAGGGTACTTTACCCTGAACCCTTTTCAAAATCTTTTTATTTTGAGACAAGGTCCTACTAAATTACTAAGTTGTCCAGACTGGGTTTCAACTTGCAACCTCCTGTATCAGCCTCCAGAGAGATGCACAAGTGTGTGCCACTTATTCTTACAGGGCTCTAGGTGGCCTGGCTGAAGTGAGGACTGCTCATACCCTGCTTAGGAGCTCTTGCAGATACTTCCTAAGCTCTCTCCTGAAGTTTCTGGCAGCCAGCCCCAAGGCCTTCACAGGCGGTGGATAATTAATAAGCACAGGCCAGTATCGTGGTTTCTGTCTAGCTATCTCCCCAAAGCCTCAGGTAAGTCATGGGACAGAATTCTGGAGTTTGTAATTAACTCATGATCCACAGGGATTATGGGTGTGAGTGCTGCTGGGATTATAGGTGCCAGCACTGCCAGGATTATGGGTGTGAGTGCTACACCCAGTCTGGGACAAAGAGCCTGAATGCAACATAAGGGAGACAGACCTGCGCTCTGTTGCCATTGTTGCCACTGCTCCTGTCCTGCTCTTGTACTCTTGTTCTTTGCCTCTGCCGCGAAAGGCTGCTCTCTGCCATGTACCCCTATGCCTTGGAGCCAGCAAAGCATGCACTGAAACATCCGCTAACTGTGGGCTAAATAAACCTTTCCTTCTTTCATTTTAGGTGTTGGGCAGTTGTCCCAGCAATGACAGAAGAGTAAATGAGATAGCTAGCAACTCCATGGGGGTTTGTGAGGGAGAAGGGGGATTAAGGATTATTTTTAATTACTCAATCAATTCTGTTACTATGACCCTTATTGTATTCAAGGGTGATGACAGGGGGAAACTCTGGGTAAGTCCTTTATTTATAATGAGTCTCAAGTAATACAAGTTTCCTACTCAAAGTGAAGAAAGCTATAGGGTTAATAAGGGAGACCTTAATTGTGTAGCTGGGGGTGTGGTTTTTCCAGATTCCCTCAGAGGGGAAGCTTGCCAAGGCGGGAAGCACCTGAGCTCTGCTCCTTTCTCCGTCAGCTAGCAAATATCTATGGCTCTTACAAGTTCTTTATATGGAGTTAATGCCTGCAGCGAGGTTATAATCCACATAATGATCATCCACACCTTAGGCTGCTGATATTACCAGCTCTCGGGGAGGGGCTTAAGGCATATCCAATCTTCCTTTAAGTTATAACCTCTTTGTAAGGGACATTTTCTGACCTTCACCATACAACTGAGAAGGCTCAGCAAGAGAGGTTCACTGATGCTTTTAAGGCTCACAGGTATTATTTCACTTCATATTGCTTCTTCAACCAGGATGTGTTGTAGTGGCTTGCTAACTAACTAGTGGTCAACTTATTACACCAGGCTAAATTAAACTAGTTTGGTGCTGGGTGTGGGAGGCTCACCTGAGGTTGTTGCCAGCAGCATAAAGGCAGGACAGGAGAATCTGCCAAAATGCTGTTAGGGATTCTATATGGAGAAGCTGCTAGATCTTTTGGGCTGTTCTGCTGGAGGACCTTGTCATGCTGGCTTTCCCTATGAACTCTGGAGGAGCTCTGGTCCTCATCTTGAACGTCACTTCCTGGCTCCAGAGGGGAAGATGGTGCACTACTCAGCCTCATGGAAAGCCTTATTGCATTAGCTTTCCTGATGGGAACTTGGTTTTCCTAGTTGCTGGAGGATCTCAGTACCTCACTGTTCTGAGGATGGCTGTATTCAAGGCTGATGGCTGTGGTACTTTTGGGGGAGCTCTGTGCTTACCTTCAGTGTTGCTTCCTGACTCCAGTTCAGATCCCTCAGCCTGCTAGCACAGATCTTTCATCCCACTGGGATAGACCTCCTAGCTTCCACCACTGACCTTTGGGCCTTTCCGGCACAGGTCCATGAAGTAGGATCCAGGTCTTCAGCTGGATTCTTTAGTATTTAGTGTACAGATAGATTTCCTGCACTAGTTGTGTATGATTCTTGGGTGATTCCTTATAAACCAATATTATAGAATATGTCCTGTATTATACTGAATCCCTGGCAAAAAGCCCAAACTATGCCATCTATCTTCTGATCAAGGAGTACACTTAGTGAATTTCTTACTGATGATTTTATTAGAGGCAACAGATGGCACCAGATTTGATCACAGGATAGTTCTTGCCTCTAATATATGTCCTCCCCAAACCTCTAGTAAATGTTGTGGGGAACGGGTGGAGAAAAAGGAGGAGAAAGAAAGAGAAGCCTTGGGGGAAAGGAGTGAAAGTTAGACTCCTTGGTTGCTCCAGTTTCCTTTTTCACTTACTTTTGCAACTTGAGGATCTGTAATTCTAGGTCCCACTTACATTTTTTTTTTTTTTTTTTTTTTTTATGTCTTTTTGAGGCAGGGTCTCACTATGCAGTTCAGGCTGGCCTTAAGCTCACTTTGTAGCTCAAGCTGGTCTTGAACTCACAACAATCCTCCTGCCTCAGCCTCCCAAGTGCTGGGATTACAGGCATGTGCCACCACGCCAGGCCCGCTTACATTTTTGTAAGGAAGTAATGACAACTTAATCGCTGAAAATCTTGAACTATTCCTCTTCCCAGAAAGACTTCTAGAAATGTAGACAAGACCTGTCTTCAGCTCGATCCTACTATTTGAATGGCTGACTCACAGAAACTTTTCAAAGTGTTCCACACATATAGTTCCAGTTTTTCATCCTCAAAGCCCAAAGTCACCAGGCCATAAATTTCCTGGGCTGGCCACCAGCTAAGCAAGCAGGCAGCAACCTGAACTCTCAGATCCTTTTGCAGGAAACGGCCTTGCCCTGGAGACTCAGTGCTTTCATCCAACACCATTAGGGAGATGACTGCTTACTGCCTTGGAAAAATCCGTGATCACCTCTTGCTCCAGGGAGTCCGGGGACCCCAGACATTTAATTATGATATCATCTTTGTTAATAACCTCTATGGCTTTTAATAATAGTCCATTTCTCTCTATAAGGCTAAGTATTTCCCTTGGCTAACTTCCACTAAATTCTTTTGTATTAGAGGAAAAAGAAGAACTGTTTAGCAACTGGTAATTTCAGGGATTTAAAGAAATTACTTCTAGAAACCTCTTTCCATTCTGAAGCTAATATTAAACCAACTTCAGATTTACAAATTGGCAAAGCAGAAATGCAGGAAATTTAGCTTCACCATGGCTCCCAAATAAGATAGGCACTCTTCAGACCATTTACTAGGCCATACAGGAAAAGTATTAGCGTATATATTTATCTACAAAATAAAAAAAAATAAAAACAAGCCTTGCTAATTGGCACTCACTCTTGGTCTGTATGTCAGAAACTCCCTAATTCCTGTAAGGTATTCCAATAAGGCCTAAGGTGAAAGCAGGGCTTTATAATATGAAGGACTACTTATTCTTGCCATATTGAGAAATTACAGTGTCTGTGTGCCTCACGAATAGAATTGCAGGTTGTTTTATCCAGTTTTAAGAAAGTCCTCTTTCAAGTGACTTTTGAAAAGCTCACTCTCACAAGTGAATTTTGATCTCATACCCTGGGGTATTTAGCTAGGGTTCTCCCTGTAAGGACCTCCCAGTTACTAGTTTGAAGCATTCACTTATTACACAGCTCTGTTCTGACTGCACTTCCCAGCCCAGGTTACCTCCCCACTTGCTCTGGCTGCTTCCAGAGAACAGAGAGCTCTTCAAGCTCCAACTCTAATGAGCTAATGTCTGGAGGAGGAAGAGGAGGAAGAGACCTTCAGCCTCTGTGGCAGCTCTGCAAACCCAGGCCCATTCCTGCTGGCGATACCTGGCCTATAACAGGTTGAATCTGTAAGAATCATCCCTAACCTTAGCTGCTTCATCATGTTCCTGCACCCTCAACTCTGTGTACCAAACATGGAAGTTCCAGGGACAAAACATTCTGGGATAGAAGCACTATCACATGACAGGGCCCAAAGGCAGCTAGCCTGCCGGAAGTGCACCTGTCCCGGCCTCCTGCCTCTTTAAGATTCTTGTCCTCAGTGATATCTTGCCAGGGCTCAGTCTCCCAACCCTGTTCTGTGATCTGCCTGGTGCCTCTGGACCCAGATCCATGCCACTCCTGACAATTCCCCTTTATTCTACAAGCGTCAGTGAGTTCCTATATCATGGCAGGCCTGCTAGGCTAGGCACTAGGGAGTCGAAAAGGAAGAGACTCTGACTACCATTCTCATGGACTTAGCAGAGCAGACACAAGGGGAACCAAAACTAAGAGTCCTGTACCTTGCCTGAGGCAAATCATTTCACCCCATTTCATGGGATGGGTTTCCACTAGGGAATGATAAGGCCATGCAAAGCTCAGGGCAGTCGCTGGCAACGGGAGTGCTCAGTGAGGGTCAACTCCTCTCAGTCCTGCTGTAAATAGCAATGGCAAATAAAGGCTGGCCAGATAGCTCAGTGGACTAAAGCACCTCGTAAGCAGAGTGCAGCGGCCGGGGTTGGATCCCTGATGTGCAAATAGCTGTGGAATGAAATAAGGTAACAAACTAGTGGCACAAGACAGCACAGGAGCAGATGCCCAGGTAAGCCCTGCGGGGAGCTGAGATCTGGTCTGCAGAAGGAGCTGAGGCCAGGTTTCACCCAGGTGCGGCAGCTGGCACAGTGCCTTGGGCGGACTCGTCCATTCTAGAGGTCATGCCTGGCTGGCACCAGTGCCCCTGCCTGCCATGCCCTTGCTGCCTCCCTCCCCTGCTCCTCTGTGGCATCCACAGCTTCCCCTTGCTCTGTAAGTCAGAGTCACACACTAGCATGTGTAGTGCGTCTTCTGTAAGGTTTCTTATTTATTATTTTTCAAATAAATTAAAAAAAATCTTTATTTGGTAGAAGGTCTCACTATGCACAACTTGGATCCTCCTGTCTCAGCCCTCCCCCCTCCAGCGTTGGGATTACAGGTGCGTGCCACCAGGGTCAGTCTTGGTGGCTGGCGTGACATTCAGTACTTGGGTTTGAACCCAGGGACATTCTTGTGCTTGCCAGGCAGGTGCTTTAACTGCTGAGCTTTCTCCCTAGCCCTCTGCATGGTTTCTTGAGAAGAGTTATTAGATCACCTCCCTAGGGTGAGGAGGAAGCAGGTGCCACAGTCATGTTGACACGGGGTCATAGCACACGACACTCTTATTCATAAGAACAGCAACCGTCCCGATCCTTGCAACATCCATTGGGTTGGATCAGACCCTGACACACAGGCCCTGTATAGTGACCCTGACAGCAACCCCAACGAGAAGGCCCCAACGGGAAGGCCCTAGGATTATTGCCCCATTCTGGAGTTTAGCAAACAGAAGCACAAGTAGGGGCAAGTGACTTTCCCATAGTCACACAGCAAGCCAGTGGAAGGCCAGGAATGGAATCCTGGCCCAAATGTTTCTAAAGTTCGTATTTCTTCCTGTGGGCAAAGCAACAGTGCCTGGGAATATACAGATTTATTTTATTTTATTTTTTGGCAGAATCAGGGATTGAAGTCAGGCCCTTGTGCTTGCCAGGGAAGTGCTTATTCCATTGAGCCATCTCCCTGGCCCTGAGAATATACAGATTTACAAAACTGCTGCTCACATTGGGATTCTCTGATCGGCTTCACCATGACATGCCAGGTGTCCCAAAGAGTCTAGCTCCTGCCCGGTGCCCCTCTGTACCTGTGTTAACCTGCTCAGTTGAGCTGCCGCAGGTGCTCCTAAAGTCCTGACTTCATGCTTGGGGCCCACAGCACACGCACCTATGTCTCTCCGCACAAGCATCACTCTTGGAAGGATTAGCAGCCATCTGGGCAACAGTCAAGGGTTTCTGTTCCACGCGCCATGACGTCATGCTCTGTGCTGACCGCCCATGTTGAACCCGGCTTCCCCTGTCAGTCAGCTGTACCAGTGGAGAGAGCTGTCAGCAATCAGCCCTGAGACAGCGTGTGAAAGCCAATGGGCTGCTAGGGACATTTCCACACCTTCCTGCATATTCTTCATTCTGTTTGTTTGGGATTTTAAAGAGTTAGGGTAATCTGATTTCTGGGTGGAGGCAGGAAGTGGGGTTAGGGAGGCTGCTCATTTCCCTCTCTGAACCCCAGGTTTATGAGGGCCCCTGAGCACTCTCCCGGGATGGCTACACAAGCGCTGAGAAGCCTTCGTAGACAGAGGCCTGAGAATGCCCTTCGTCTCAGACTTATTTCTGTAATCAGGTACAAAATTAAAGATTCAGAAACACATCGTAAATTCCTAAGTGGGAGTAGAAGAAACACAGTTGCTGCTACTCAGAGCCAGTCCCAGACCAGGCTTTGGTATGGGAGGGAGGGTGCACACACGTGTCTACCTGTGACATTCCCCCAGGACGTCCCAGAAGTTCCTGGTGCAGCTGGGAGACACAATTCCATCCTCTTTCCAGGGTGCTGCAGGCACACATTAGACGGAGTGTGCGCACAGGCAGAATGGAGCCGGCAGGCAACCAGCTGGCGAGAATTCTACCTTTGGATCTCTACTATCTATCTGTGTGAGCCGGGGGAAGGACTCCACCTCTCCGAGTCTGCTGCCTTCCCTGGGTTGTTGTGTCAAATGCAAACATGGAGGCTAAAATCGCTTTGTACGTTCAAAGATATGGTACAGAAAATGATTTTTAAAATGTCCTGGTATGATCGCGCACGTCTATAATTCCAGCCACTCAGGAGGCTGTCCCAGGAAGATTGCAAGGTCTAGGGCAGCCTGGATGACTTACTGAGGCCCTGTTTCACAAAAGAAAATTTATGGTGGGGGTCTGCCTAGAAGGTTTGTCATCAAGAGTCCTGGGTTGTCCCCAGTACCAGAAAACAAAAACCGGATCAAACAAAACATTTTAAAAGAAGGCTGTCACTATTGTAGTTTCAGATAACTCTAGATTAAGGATTATTCAATGAAGCACAACTAGAAAAATTCTTTTGGCATTTATTTATTTTTTTGTCTCTTTTGCTGCAAGACAATATATATTTTTAGGGTTGGCCAGATAGCTCAGTGGGTTAAAGGGCCTGCTTAGGCAGACTTAGGACCAGGGTTTGATCCGACATGCTATGCAGGCCCCACCATTGGGGCACGCTGAGTTAGCAAATGAGACTGGGTGTGGTGGCACGTGCCTGTAATCTCAGTGCTTCTGGAGGCTGGAAACAGGAGGATCACTATGAGTCCCATCTGTGTTGTGAGACCCTGTAGACCCTGTACTAAGTACATGAAAAAGAAAGAAAGGAAAGGAAGGAAGGAAGGAAGGAAGAAAAGAAAGAAAGAAAAAGAGAAAGAAAGAAAGAGAAAGAAAGAAAGAAAGAAAGAAAGAAAGAAAGAAAGAAAGAAAGAAAGAAAGAAAGAAAGAAAGAAAGAAAAGCTCTGAAGGAGTTCAAAGCCTGGCCTATGAAGGCTCTTACTTCACTGATGGAAGAATGAAGGAGAAAATAAGAAAAATCAATAAAAATCAGTAAGACAGCTGCTGGAGATGTTTTCTTTAACCCGCCTGGGCTGCACAGGAGGAGTCACAGGAAGAAACTTCCACTGAAAGCATCAGCAGTTCCCAGTCTCAGCGGCCACGGAATCCCGGCAGCTCTGGCTGCGCGGGGCCTTGATGTGCTTCTCGGGGAGGCAGGTGGTGGTGGGGATGCCCATGGGAAGCAGCCATGGCACAGAGTTATCATTCTTTGCTCTTGAAAAATGTCAGTGTTTTTAAACAGCTTCCTCAAACATTGTAAGAATATGCTTTTATTTATTTATTTTTTGTAAGAATATGCTTTTAATAACTGTGATGTTAATATGTACAACTACTGGAGGTAAGTCACTCTGTACAAATGTGTAACAGGTGTGAATTCCCCTGCTATCGCCCTACTCCCACCTAACTTCTGGTTCCAAGTCTCTAGTATAAGATCCTTTGTGGCAAAGATTCCACAAAGGGTGATTCCATCTCAGCTAATTTTTCATACCCTTATCACATTATGAAAGCAAGTACCTTGTCTTCTCAGGCCTTATTTTTACCATCAGGGAAATGGGTATAGTTGTAAGTCTCACAACAGACACGACTCTCCCAGCATCCACCCTGTCTGCCGGCAGAGGCCTTGTTCTCAGTGGAGACTTAGCTCAGCACAAGGCTGCCCTTGAAGGGTAGCTTGGATAATTCTACTGCTGATTTGTACTGGCCTATTGAAGGGAACAGTTAATGCTTAACTTTTTTCCTTCTTTAATTTTTTTTTTTTAACCGATTTTGTAGGTTTCTATCTGATAATCTGAACACCTAATTTGAAGACAATATGTGATAAAACAACCATTGTGGAATTCCTGTCATCTTGTTTAGTAAAAATCTGCACTATTTTTATTCTCTTTTAGAGAAAAAGATGACCAAGGAATCTTGCACATCTCTAGACATCTGGAGACACCTCAAAATTTATATGGAATCCTCAAATGCTTCTCCCCTGAGGTTCATGACAGCCAGAGAGCTTGGATCACAGATGGTTATCAACATCATCCTGCCTAAAGTCCCCTGTCTTATTTTAGTCCCTTCAAAAAGGCCCACTTCTCTCTGTTTCCTACAGTGGCCTTATTGACCTCTGTCTGTCTGCACCTAGGCATTAAGCTGCATGCCTTGTTGCTGTCACAAAAGCCTGCTGAGTAGTCTCTGCCCCATTTGCTTCCTAGGATAACATGGTACACTGTGTGCTTTGATTCCTTCCTGGGGATATAGAAGATTTGGCAAAGACACATGGAAGGGTATAACCTGGAATACAAAGATCAAAGTTCTTAGTAATAGGAACAACTAGCATAGCTCTACTGGGTCTGTCTCCAAGTTAAGGTGGACCTAGTTCTGTTGGCACTCTGGGGGACAACGGATGTGTTTAGAGGACACATTCACAATGTATGAATAAGCAATGACTTCTTTATTATTGTTTGCTTATTTATTTATTTACTTAATTGATACAGGGACTACTACTCAGGGACTCACAGTAGTGGCCAGCATGGCATGCCTGAGGTTCTGAGCAAGTGTGTTACGCCGTACCAGGGATCAAACCAGGTCCTTGCGCTTGCCAGCGAGGCACATAGGCCACCGACTGCCGCCTTGGCCCAGTAGTGACTTCTTGCTGCCTTTCCAGGCTGTGTGCCTCCTGTTTCCATGGATCTCTGAGCACACTCCTACCAGTTCCACATCCTCTTGCACAACTACATGTTGGTGGGTGTGTCCTTTCTGAAGGCAAAAGCTGGCCTTGGCATGACTCATCTTTGACTCCCTAACACAGGGCCAGCCTTTCATGACACACACTCAAGGTACAAATGGATAAGTGAAGCATATGATTCTAACTTTATGAAGAAAGCTGTGCGCGTGATGCCTTTCCGCACTCATCTTAAGGGCTAATAACTGACACTCCTGTCACAGAAGACAGGCTAATGAGAGAAAAGCAGAGCTAATGCACTTAACCTAAGTTTAAGGTGACCCAGGAGCTTCAAAAAAGACCCAAGAAAAGTTGTCCGTTTTTATGCCCAGGTACAGTGAACAATGAACAGACACATAGAAGTGTAATTAGAGAAAAGAATCTGATCCATTGAGGGTAAGAATAAGCAGGCACCCCAGCGAGGCCTTCTGGTCCTGTCTTAAATTCTTTTTGGTCTTTGTGCAACACTGCTTCTTGTCAGGTATGGGCCAGGCCCCTTCTGAAGTGAGGTCTTCAGGGAGAAAGGAGAAGAGACAGAGCGACCTTTCAAGGCCTCCTGATGTTTTCAGGAGAGTTGCTTCCTTTTTGTGATCTACCTTGGGGAAGAGAAATTCTGGTTTCTATGATGGGCCTTAGAGGAGAAAGAGGGTTGAGAGACAGGAAGGCAGGAGGCAGAGACCTTCTCTGGCAGGCTTTCCAGCCTCCTTTAGATTCATACACTTACAGTGCAGACCACCACACTCTGGAGTATGATTTTCTAGCTCTTAACACTGACTAAAAACTATGGCTTTGACATAATGCACTTCTATAAATGTGAGTGCACATGTATCACTTAAATCTTCGACATAACACAAATGCCTATCAACTGAGGAATGGATCTAAAAATGTGGCATTTTTATACAATGTAGTACTACTCTGCTATAAAAAAGAGAAACTTGAGCTTTTATAAGTAAATGGATGCAACTAGAGGCTATACTCATAAGTGAAATAAATCAGACCCACATGTATAAATGTTGTATTGTCTCTCTTTTGTGTAAGGACTTGAAAGAATAAGCACTGAAAGGCACAGTAGATACTGTGAAAGGGAAACTCCTCAAAAGGAAGGAACAATGAGCATGAGGGACAGGAGAAAAGAAGGAAGAAAGGAAAAGGAAGGGCTGACCAGATAGCTCAGCCAACTAAGGTGACTGCTTAGGCAGATGCAGGGACCGAGGCTCGAAACCTGGTGTGCACTGAGATGGTGACTGAGACTGAGCATGGTGATACACACCTGTAATCCCAGTGCTTGGGAGGCTGAAAACAGGAGGATCACTATGAGTCCAATCCGTGTAGTGAGACCCTGTACCAAATACACACACACACACACACACACACACACACACACACACACAAAATACATGTGTTTGGCAGGATAACTTGGATAACTGTACTGCTGATTTGTACTGGTCTATTGAAAGGAGCAGTTGATGCTTAATTTTTTTTCTCTCTTCTTTTTAATTATTTTGACCAATTTTGCATGCTTATATCTTGTAATATGAACAACTAATTTGAAAACAACAATATGCAATACAACAACCACTGTTGAATTCCTATCATTTTGTTTAATGAAATTCTGTATTGTTTCTATATTTTAAAAAGTATTTCTTATTCTCGCTCTCTTTTTTAATGCATTTGGTACAGGGTCTCACCACACAGCTCAGACTCCTAGTGATCCTCCTGATTCAGGTGTCCCAGCACTAAGATTACAGGCGTGTGTGCCACCGTGCCCAGGGGCGGGGCCAGCGAAGCATGTGGCACTAGGATCGAACCCCAGTCCTTGCACTTGCCTGCGCAGGTATTTAGTCCACTGAGCTATTCTGCTGGCCCTTTTATTTCTTATCCTCTTTAAAAACAACAGCAACAATAAAAACTATAGCTTTACAGGCAATTTTGGGTCTGAAAATCTGGGATTTACTAGCTCTGTGATATTTGGCACATTATTTAACTCCTCCATCACAGTTTGCTCATTAACAAAGTTTCAATAATACCTACTCCAAAAGCTGACTCATGAGCATTATACATAAATATGTGAAACGGCTAGTCGTGTCAGTTACTATTCTGCCACTACAATAAAATACTTGACACAGACTACTTGTTTTAATTTTGGTTTTTTGCATTTTAGGGAAGGGTCAACAGGGTGCTCAGGGTCTCACTACTAGATCAGACCCATAGTGACCTGCCTGTGTACAGCCTCCCAAGAGCTGGGATTATAGGCACGCGCCACCTTGCCCAGTCTCAATTGTCATTTCATTGTGTCCTGGGGGTGGGGCATGCACTACAGGCCCAACGATCAAACCCCCAGCCCTCATGCCTGCTTGCAGGTGCTTTAATCCACCAAACTATTTGGCTGACCCAATACAGACTACTTGTGAAGAAATTTATTTAGCTCACACCTCTGTGGCTCCAAGTCCAGTATGGGGTGTCCCTGTTGGCTTGGCCTCTCCTGAGGGTGAGGGCTGTCAGTGCAACACGGAAGCAGGAACACATAGTCATGCCTCGAGCCAAGAGACAGAAAGAACCGCGGGGGCCAGACTTGCTCCTTTCACAACAGAAGTCTCGTGAGAACTCACGGGAGGTGGTACCAGGACCAATTCTGAGCACGCCTGTGTCCCGGGTGAGGTAAGGCAAGCCCAAGAGTGCCACCACCATGCCCCTTTGTGCACACCGGGGAGGAGCCCCTTCATCACACCGCATCCTGGATGGACACTTAAGCCACAGCAGTATTCAGTAAGCACTCACAGGAAATGGCAGCCAACGTTGTCATTCATTTTTCAACATGAAAGGGAGGGGATACCTGGGAGAGGCTTTTTTGATAAGATGAACAGGAACTAAGATTCAGTAGGAAACTCGGGAGGGGTTAGGAGAGAATTGTCCCACAAGTTCTGGTGATCAGCCTGTACTGCAGACTCCCTTCTCCCTTCTGTGTTTCTGACCTTGAGGGCAGAAATGAGTAGAGTGGAAGGTCCCTGTCTGAGCCCTCAGCTCCTCCTCCCCGTTCTCCCCCACTCTCGCTCCTCTTCTAGAGCCTCTTCAGCTGCACTCCAAGAGGCCTCTTCTGAGTTGCTCCTTGACTGGGTCAGTGCAGAGCAGAGAACCTTGTCCTTCCTTAACGCTTTTACGTTATTCTAGGGGTGGATCTTTTTCTCTGAACCCAAATTTTAAATTCATTTTGTTCAAAATCCAATTCTGCCACCTTCCCCCATAAAACTGGCACTGAACCCTTGAGTTCATACAGAACTTAACATGAAAAGCTTCTTATCCAACCACACTCTGGGAAAGATTTTCCCCTGCCATTTCCACTCCAAGGTCTTTGGGATGTAAAGAAAAGACTCAATAATTGTGATAGAGTGTATTAGTTACTTTTTCTGTTGCTGGGAAATAGCATCTGTTCTACAGAACTTAAAGGAGAAGAAGTCCATTTTTGGCTCACAGTACAGAGATGTTTGCCCACGGTCAGTCGGTGAACTCTAGGGCAGAAACATCAGGGCAGCAGGGCATGGTGAGGAGAGCTGCCTACCTCAGGGCAGCTAAGAGCCAGAGGGAGTAGGTGTGAGCCCAGCCAGGAGAGTGTGGGTTCCTGATATGGGCTCCAATTTCATAAGCCCCTGACCCACTCAGACACACCCAGGCATGTGTTTTTCTAATCTCTTAAACCAATCAAGTTGACAATCAAGATTTACCATCCCATGGAGAAAGAAGATTACTCAACTAGGTTGGGGTTCATTTTCATCGGAACAGATTGCACAGCTGGACAATCAAAAGCAGCGCTGACAGGACCTGAACCACACGGAGGCAGCTGGTGGGGTCCTCCCAGCTCTCTGCTGAATCAGAACAGAAGCTTGCTGGCATGGATTGCAAATTTCCAGAGGCTCAGCTGCTCTCCCAATCAACATCTTCCTCTTCTGCAAGATTTGAACACCCGCAGCCTGCTTATTCTTTCACTGATGCAGTGGGCACACTGCAGGGGCCTCCTCTGTGCTGAGCGCTGTGCTGCATGCCAGGGGCCACTGCTGCTGTTTTCTCTAGTTAGCTCTACACTCCACTAGTACAGCACAGGTAGCAACAAGGTTGTGCCTTTGCAGCACAGTAATCAAAGTAAAATTCCCCATCTCTAGGAAAGTAAAAATGATCCTAGTTTTTTAAAAGCTGATTTTTATATCATACATTATTTACTCTGTAAAAGTGAGCTTCTTTATGCAAACGGCCACATGCCTTGCCGATATCTTCATCTAGTGTTGGAAAACTTTGCATATGTTTCTAAAATGCTCCCATATGGCTAGAGTCATCTGCTCTTAGACAGGGTTGGTGTTATTATCCCCATTTTTTTAAGAACAAATTGAGGCCTGGGTGTGTCCATGATATGCCAAGATCATGTTTAACAGATGCCGTTCGAAAGCCTGAGACAATAATGGCTATTTCTATTGTTTTGGCATTGGAAAATTCATTTTATGCCAATCTGTTGAATAAGGCCTAGCATAGACAAGAAATAGAAGAATCTCTTCCTGAAATATTTGGCACCTTTTGGTGTTTTATCTTTACCAAACAAGGAACAGAGGTGAACAGTTAGAAAGATTATGAATTACGCTCTTGACAATATTCCCTGTGGCAGTTTGAATGCTTCATGACCCTTTATTCCCAAGAACCTATTATTTAAAATTTAAATAATATTATTCTTGGCACTCTGATGGCTCTCTAACCCGGATGAACCTCAGCAGAGTAACAGCAAAGGAAGGTTATGGGGAGGGAGAGCCAAGAACAAGGGAGGCAGCTTCCTTCCTTTAATAATACAACTACACTTAGATGGGCCTGGTCTGAAAGGGTTAGGTCAAAAGTGAATCATGAGCAGAAGGAATAAAACAAACAGACACGCTTGGGAGGGTCTCAGAATAGGCACTGTACATGCATGTCTGGGATGTGCAGTGAGTGGGCAGGGTGCCAGGGCAGGATGCAGGATGACCAAGGACGGGCTCACCCCATGGGGCAATTGTTTAGCAGATGGCTGGGAAGTCCTTCTAGCCAGGATGTTGGCCAGATCCTACTTCTCCTGGAGCTTGACTTCAACTTTGTCACTTGGCCAAGTGACCAGAAAGAAAGTCAGTTTGCCTGAGAGAGATGACCACTGCCATGCACAGGACAGAAAAATAATTAGTCTTTTTCTCTGTCCTGATACAGAAGGAAGGAGTTCTAAGGGTCAGAGTCCCTTCTGGACTGTGTTTACAACAACTGTACATATGTAACCATCTTGGTAGTGACCAAGCTCAGCCTCACTTGCTGTGACACTAGGTCCTAAATTTTGCTACTCATTGGAACCCATGCCCTAGACGTAGACCATGGAAGTGTTTTTTGCACTTTGAGATGAGGGTAAAAGAAGTCCATAATTTGCCTAAAATCATGGCTCTAGTAAGGTGAAGAAGTGAAGCTTGAATCATAAGCTCTACTTCAGTGTGAGCATTCATTAGCTTATTCATATAATCATTTATTTAATAACTATATTTTGAGTAGCTGCCATGTTCTACACTGGACATGGGGTTGCATAATATATATGGCCTCTGCCTCTGTAGGGTTTAAGTTCAGTTACCTTTGTATCTTTATACCCTTCATATTTAAGAATTAATTTGGAATTCTGTAGCTGTTGGTTGGGGTTGACAATTGAGGTGTTCCACAGAACAGAGTAAGTGGCATTTTTTGTTACAGAGTAGGTGTACAGGGACAGTCTTTCCCACAAGAGGCAGTGGACCATGGCAGAGGAGGTCAGGCCTTGAAGTTGGTTCCTGGGTTCAAATTCTGACTCACTACCCATTAGATCATTAACAATTTTCTTTTTTTTTAAAACAATTTTCTTTTTTGATCTTCAGTTTCTTCATCTAAGAATAAAGAGAGTAATACGCATTCTACAACTGACTTGGCTAAAGTCCTCTGAGCACGGTGGGCTTGGATCCTTGCTGGCACTGCTAAGGCACAGCAAACAGGGCTGTGTCTGAGCCACTACCATGCGCTGTGCTGATTGGTGGGCCTCCTGCTCCTGAGAGACAAGGGCACTACCAAGCGCTGTGCTGATTGGTGGGCCTCCTGCTCCTGAGAGACAAGGGCACTACCATGCGCTGTGCTGATTGGTGGGCCTCCTGCTCCTGAGAGACAAGGGCACTACCAAACGCTATGCTGATTGGTGGGCTTCCTGCTCCTGAGAGACAAGGGCACTACCAAGCGCTGTGCTGATTGGTGGGCCTCCTGCTCCTGAGAGACAAGGGTACTACCACGCACTGTGCTGATTGGTGGGCCTGCTGCTCCTGAGAGACAAGGCGGCCTATAGGCATCTTTTCTGATGATTCCTCCTCGTCCTGATGATTCTTCTCCCTCTCAGAGTTGAGGTACTAGATAGAAGCTCCATAAGTTTTAACTGGTCACAGTGACCTAATGCAGAGCTACCATAATGAGAGAAACTCAAAAGGGACTGACTAGAAAGATCAAAGTTCAAGAATGCTTTGTGGATATTTTTATTTTTAATAGACTTATATTTAAAGAAAATGTGGAACCTCAAGTTATATGCTTTTCTTTCCAGTATTTAATTTATATACCTCATCGAACTTTTGATTCTCTCCTGGATAGAATCCAATCTTTATACTTCATAACTTTTAAGTATCTTTATTTACTTTAAAAAATTTTTCTTTTCATACACATGATAAGCTCTGGGATCTATATGCTTAGGGATTATTTCTACCCAGGTAACCAATTGTTTTTTTCTTGATTTCCAGGATGGTCCCTGGAGTTCAAAGTGTGTCTATTCAAGACCAGGTCTGTCTATCCACATGTCCACCAGTGGTCCCAGAGACACACTTTGAAGTGGAATTTTTTTTCTTTTTTCCTTGTTCTCTATTCATTGTTTATTCTTCTTCTATGTGAATGTGAACACGGTTTGCAGGACTTTTTTTGTTGTTGTTCTGTTATGTTCTTTGCACCTTTCTGCTTCCCTTTCCCTCCTGTATTCTGTGCCACTTTCCCAGTTTGCATGATCTTCCTTTGTCCTCCCATGCAGTTTCTAGTCTTTTCATTATCTGCTATTTCTCCGTGTCTTCCACTAACTACTTTTAAATTTATTGAGAGTTTATTAGTGCATACAATTTTCTGGTTTAGTTTAGATTTGTTATGTAAGCACAAATCTAGTTCATATGGTTAAAGGTGGAAAATTAATGGTTATCTCAGTTTGTCATTTTCTAGGCTGTGTTTGATGCTGTTGTGATCACTGATAGTAACCAAAGTGACATACTGTTCTAACTAGTTGTTCTTTCTTGTATACTAAGAATGAGATGGCCTAAGGGTAATAAGAAACACAATAGGCCACTTCCACTTCTGGCCAAATAGGCCCCAACTTCTCATCCTCAATAAATTGCAAAGACTCAAAATGCAACATCCCACTATACTTGGAAGACAACTCTGAGGAATATAGTCATTTCCTATAGGTTCTAAATACTAGTAATATAGTTATTTATCACGGGCAATTTATTAACATTAACCAAGGAATTAAACAACAACAACAAAAAAACTGAGAAATTTAAAGAAGACGAAACTACAGATATCCAACTCACCAAAGGCAAGCCCCGGGGGCAATGCAGTAGAACAATCTAGAAGCCACCCACCTGAACTCTCTAAAGTGGTGACAGTCAAAGTAGCAATGCAGATGAATGAGGCTCTAGAAAAAAGATCAGAAATAATTTCTCAGAGAGCTACAGAGATAGTGACCATAGTGAAAGACATGCCAGTGACTCTAGAGTTGATACAGATAAGAAAAAAAAGATCTTAGGAAATTATGGAGACTATGAATGCCTAACACAGGACAGAAATGCAATGCATAGAACAGAATCAAACAGATATCTGGGAGATTAAAACTTTCATTGAAAATTTGTAGACAAGAATGAGTTGATTTCAAGACAGAATCTCAAATAGAGAAGATGAGATCAAAGTTATCAATCATGAAAACATGAAAAAATGCCCCCACAGCACTGGTCATTCAAGAAATGCAAATTAAAACAACACTGAGATTCCATTTCACCCAGAAAGGATGGCCATCACAAAGAAGTCACCTACCAACAAATGCTGGAGAGACTGGTGGGGAAAAGAATCCTTTTCCACTGTTGGTGAGAGTGTAGACTGGTACATCCACTATGGAAATCAGGGTGGGGGTCTCCCTTAAAAACTAGGATTAGAAATTTAATACATCCCAGATATTTCCCTTCTGGGTATTTTTCCAAAAGAACTAAAAAACATCATACCCCAGTGATATATATGTGTACCCATGTTTATAGCAGCAGAGCTAAATCTTGGAAACAATCCAAATGCCCATCACCTGAGGAATGCATGAAAAAGATGTATACAATGGAGTATTACTCTGTTACGAAGAACTCAGGCCCTTGTACCTACCAGGGAAGTGCTTATTCCACTGAGCCCTCTCCTCTCTCTGTTATAAAGAAAGATAAACTTGAGGCTTTTATGGGTAAATGGATGCAACTAGCAGTTACACTCATAAGTCAGATCCACATGTGTAAACATCATATTGTCTCCCTAGGGTAAGAACCTGAAAGGATAAATAAAATCTGAAAAGCACAATAGATATAGTAGGACAGAAAATAGCTTAACATAAGGAATAAACCATTGAGATGAAAAGATAGGAATGATAGGAAAAAAAGGAAAGAGAAAAAAATCAAGTAAGTGGGCCAGCTAGATAGCTCAGTGGACTAAAGTGTCTTCTTAGGCAAAAAGCAATGGCCGGGGTTCGATCCCTGGTGTGCCGTGCCAGCCCCGCCCCTGGGGCACACTGAGACAATGATTGAGACTGGGTATGGTGGTGCATGCCTGTAATACCAGCACTTGGGAGGCTGAAAACAGAAGAATCACTAAGAGTCCAATCTAAGTAGTGAGACCCTGTAGACTCTGTAGACTCTGTACCAAATGCATAAAAAAGGAGAAAAATCAAGTAAGTATATACTCAGGATAGCTGATGATTATACTGTTAATTTCTATCAGTTATTTCACTGTAACAGTTAATGTTTAAAACTTTTATTCTGACCAATTTTATATGCTAATATCTGTAATTTGAGTACATCAAAGACAGCGATGTGCAATAAAACAACCATGGTTGAATAGCTTTTATACTTTTTTTTTTGAACTGTGTCATCTCTCATGTATTGTCTACTATTTTTATACTCTCTTTAAAACAAAAAATAAAAAGTAAAAAGGCCCAGAAAATAATTGAGGTTTATTGAAGAGTTAATGTTTAACTGTTTAATCAATCTTGCATGCCTATATCCGGTAATCTGAGCAACAAATTTGATGTTAATAATATGTAACATAACAATCATTGTTAATTTTCTATTCTTTTTAAAAAAATCTTTATTTACTTGTTACAGGATCTCACTGCACAGCTCAGACTTGTAGTGATCCTTCTGTATCAGCCTCGCCAGCACTGGGATTACAGGCATGTACCACAATGCCCCCAGTTTTGGTGGCCTGCACAGCACACCTGGAGTTGCAGGGGCAGTGTGGCACGCAGTACCAGGAATCAAACCCAGGTCCTTGCATGTGCCAGACAGGTGCTTAGACTGCCAAGCTACCTCCCCAGCCTTAATTTTCTTTTTCAAATTTTTATTAATTTTATTGAGAAGCAAATAGCAATGAGATAGTCTCAAAACCGATTAGTAGGACAGTCTCAATAATTAACACATTGCATATTGTTGTCTTCGTAGTGGCTAGTCATAGTATAAGATGCAGACATGATGTCCTATCTAAACACTATTAGTACAAATCTTTTTTCTCATTGAATTAAGAGAAAGTGGTTGTATATCTATCCCAACTATTTTGCATATACAGATACAAAATGGTCCTTCATTTGTAACCCCTTCTTTTATTTACTTTTGTCAGAGATGGGTATTCCATTGCCATTTAAATATTGTAGGTATGTCAATTCAGCAAAATAATCCAATATACTCTAGTATTTCACAATAGTAGTGAGTTTTCCGTAGGACTGGCAATGTCGGAAGTTGTTGACTTGAGCTTTTTTTATAGTTCAGCATATTAATATGGCTTTACTTTTTAAACCTCATTTTAATACTTTTATGCTGGATTTTTAAGGCCAAGATAAAGCAAGACCTATATAACAAGAAATGTAACTTTGTATGTGCCAAGATCAGTAAAATCCCCTCAGGATTTACCTTGAAAGCTTGTATTGTAGTTTGTAAATCCTTTGTCAGTGTCAGCCATGTAGATGAGTCATGGCAATTGCTTGACCCCCAACCCTAATTTTCTTTTCTTGTTCTGAAATTTTGTACCTCTTTTATTGTTTCAAATTGTTTTATTATTGTTTTTGTTTTTATTTTTTATCTTTTTAAAATAATACAAAACTCATGAAAAGATTTTTTTAAGCATAGCAAACAGCCACAAAAATGTCATTCCAGCAGCTGCTAGATGATGCAAAGAAAAGTAACACAAGATTGGCCACAGTTAATGAAAAAGCAAGAGAGTGCAAAAAATATAAAAAATGTGTTTAGAGATGTCATGACAAAAAAATTTCCTGGCAGGGAGAAAGAATTTCACACATAGTAAGTGCAGCATATAGAATTTTAATTATCTATGATCAATAAAGTATATAGCAAGGCTCATAACAGTCAACATTCTAGAAACTCAATACAAGAACAGAATAGTAAAAGGTATGGGATAAAAGAAGGAAATCATCTAGACTGGAAAGCCCATCAGGCTCACAGCACACTTCTGGACATGACCCTCAAATCAAGAAGAGCTTGGAATGAAATATTTCAAACTCTAAAAGAAAACAACTTCCAACCCAGATTGATTTACCCTATAAAGTTACCTTTCAAAATTGATGAAATAAGATATTTCCATGACAAAGAACACACGAGGAAATTCATAACCACCAAACTCCTTCTCCAAAAGGTTCTCAAGGACATTCTAGAAAGAGATAACTAGGACTACAACACTGTAAACTCCAACAGAAGAAATATATCAGGCAAGACAAACAGAGCAGTGACAATAAGAAAATAACAATGACAAGGACAATTCAATATATATATATCAGTTATAACCATCAATGTTGATGGTCTCAATGCATCAATCAAAAAAAAAAAAAAAAAACAGACTGGCAGAATAGATCAAGAAGCAAGATCCAATAATATGTTGCTTACAAGAAACATAATTAATAAAAAAAAATTTCATGGGTGAAAGTCAAAGGATGAAAAACAACACTCCTGTGAAAGGAACCCAGAAAAAGCATAGGTGGACCTAATAGATATCGAGAGTGCTCCACCCCACAATACCAGAATACATATTTTTCTCAGTTGTATGTAGGATATTCTCCAAGTTAGGTCACACACTAGCTCATAGCGCATACTTGAGTGTTTCTATGTACAGAATTAAAATTATTCCATGAATATTATCAGACTAAAATGCAATGAAATTGGAAATCAATGGCAAAAAAAGGAACACACAAACTTCATAAACACATGGAGGGGCTGGGGAGATAGTTCATTGAAATAAGTGCTTCCCTGGCAAGTGCAAGGATCTGAGTTCAGTCCCCAGTTCCACCAAAATAAATAAATAAATAAAATAAAACACATGGAAATTAAATAATGTTCCACCCTCAACAACCAGTGGGTCACAGGTGAAAGTAAAGAAGAAATTAGAAAGTTTCTATAATTAAATAATACTGGCAATACAACATGCATAAACTTATGGGACACAATGAAAGAAGTCCTCAGAAGGAAATTTATAGTGGTGTATACACATATCAGGAAAACAGAGTGAGCTGATATAAATAACAATATTTAAACTCAAGCTTCAAGGGAAAAAAAAGAACAAGTCAAACCCAAGTTTATAGCATGAAGGAAATTATTAAGACTAAGATGAAATCAATACAATGGAGACTAAGAAAAAAACACAAAAAATCAAATAAAGAAGTTGGTTCTGTGCAGAATGGCAAGTTAGCTGAATGGACAAAGTGCCTGCTTTGACAAGCACAGGGAACAGGGTTTGATTCCTATTCCTGCATGATGCATGGGTCACAACCCCAGGGTGCACTGAGCCGGTGACCAAGTCCAGGTGTGATGGTGCACTCCTGTAGTCCTAACGCTGGGCAGGCTGAAAGCAGGAGGATCACCATGAGTCTGACCCTGTATCAAATACACAAGTGAAAGAAAAAAAGTTGGTTCTGTGAAAGAACACATAAAATTAGCCAACCTATTAATAAAAAGATTCAAATTCAGGAAGTTAGTAATGAAAATGGTGAAACTGCAACAAATCTAGAGGGCTGGCCAAATAGCTCAGCACATTAAAATGCCTGCAAGTGAGTGCAGGGGTCAGGGACTCAATCCCTGGGCCTGCCGTGCCAGCCCTGCCCTTGGAGCATGTTGAGACGGTGATTAACACTGGACATGGTGGCAAATGTCTGTAATCCCAGCTCTTAGGAGGCTGTAAACAGGTGAATCACCTCGAGTCTGATCTAGTAGTGAGACCCTGAACACCCTGTAGACCCTTCCCTAAAATATTAAAAAAAAAGAGAGAAAGAAAAGAAATCCAGATTAGCAATATTTACTCTGAGAACTTGTATTCTAATAACATGGAAAATGAAGAAGAAGTGGAAAGATTCCCAGATACAAAGCTGAATCAAGAAAATATAACAATTCTAAATAAATCAATATCAATCAATGAGACTGAAGATGTAATTAAAAACCCACCTGCAAAGAAAAGCCTAGGCCCTGATGGATTTGCTGCAGAATTCTATAAGAAATTTAGAGTAGAACTAAGCCCACTACTTCTTTAACTCTTTAATCAAATTAAAAGTTGTTTGAAATTCATTCCTGAAAGCAAGAATTACCCTGATACCAAAATCAGAGAAGGACCAACTAAGAAACATATATACCAATCTCCCTAATGAGCATAGTTGCAAAAAATCCTCAGTAAAGTGCTGGCAAGCAAAATGTAGCAAATCATCAAGAAGATTATGTACCATGACTAAGTAGGATTCATCCTATTGATGTAGGGATGGTTAAAAAATATGCAAGTCAATGAATGCAACACACCGTATTAACAGACACAAGAACAAAAGTCATACTACCATCTCAATAATGTAGAAAAAGTATTTGACAAAGTCCAACACATATTCATGATAAAAACTCAAGAGGAAACTTGAAATAGTGGTCTTTATCTTAATCTGATAAAGCTATCTATGAAAAAGCAACAGCCAACATCGAATGGAATGGACAGAGCAAAGACTTTCACTCTAAAATCAGGAGCAGGACAAGACTGTCCATCATAACCACTCTTATTCAATATAGTTCTGGAAACATTAGGTAGAGCAATTAGATAAGAGAAAGAAATAAATGGAATGAAGATAGGTAAGGGAAAAGTTAAATTATCATTATTTGTAGATGACACAATGCTATAGATCTCAAAAACTCCACCAAAATTTCTAATTCTTAATAATCAAATTCAGCAGCACAGCTAGATACAAAGTCAACACTAACAAACCAACAGTCTTCTTATACACAAAGAATAAATTCACTGCAGGAAAAATTAGGGAAATAACACCTTTCATAATGGCATCCAAAAATGAAGTACCTAAGAATTAATCTAATGGGAGGAAAAAAAAAAACCTTCTACATTGAAAAGTATAGTACCCTAGAAAAGGAGACAAAAAGGATATCAAAAAATAGAAATATATCCGTCATTCTTGGGTAGGAAGGACCAGTGGAGTAAACAATGGCCATTCTTTCAAAATTGCTACACAGATTTAATGCAGTCCCAATCAAACATCGTACACCATATCTCAGAGAACTAGTGGAAGCAACCCTAAAATTCACTTATTTATAAGCAGAAAATACTTAAAACAGTGAAGGCAATTCCAGGCAACAAAGGCAAGGAAGGGGGAATTACAATCCCTGAGTTGAAACTGTACAGCAAAGCTGCTGTGATGAAAACAGCACAGTACTGGACAAAACAATAAGACCCAAGGATCAATGGAACAGCTTAGAAGGTGCAGAAATAACTCAAGACACTTAGCCACCTTATTTTTGACAAAAGGGCCTAACACCTTCACTGGAAGAAAGAGCCTCTTTAATAAATGGTGCTGGAGAAACACTTTCCACAGGCCAAATATTAAAATTAGACCCATACTTTTCACTGTACACCAAGCTAAAATACAAATGAAGCAAATGTCTAAGTTTTAAAGCAGAAACACTAAATCTATTGAATGATAGAATAGGTAAAACTCTTGAAGGCAGTGTTGTAGGCAAAGACTTTTTGAACAAAACCCAACTGAATGAGAATGACCACAAAGAGTCAACCACTGGGATCTCACTGTATCTATAAAGCATCTTAACAGCAAGAGAAACCACCAACAAAGTAAAGAGACAATCCGCGGTGTGTAAAAAAATGTTTGCTTGGTGTTCCTCAGTGAATTACTATCTAGAATATATAAGTAACTCACAAAAGTCAAATAGCCTCCCCACTTGGGCATCTGAGATGAACAAATACTTCTCAGATGAAGAAATACAAGCAGCAAATACATACATAAAAACACATTCATCATCACTATCATTCAATAAATGCAAATTAAAATAATACTGAGATTCTATCTCATGCCAGAAAAAAAGAAATCAACTGGTAACAAATGCTGGAAGGGCTCTGGGGAAAAAGGCACCCTTCTCCACTGTTGGTGGGACTGTAAAGTGTTGTAACCAATGTGGAAATCTGTGCGAAGATATCTCAGGAATCTAGGACTAGGATTTCCATTGAATACAGGTAGTCCTATTATTGATATTTTCTTCGAATAATTAAAAAAATATAGAACAGTGATATATACAAACCTATATTTATAGCACCATGGTTTGTAATAGCTAACTCTTACAAAAAAACCCCAAACCCCAATAAGTTGTAAGGTTCTTTTATACAATGGAGTACTACTGTCCCATAAAGAAGGATAAGCTTGGGGAATTCCTAGCCAAGTGGAGGCACTTGGAGGACATCTTAAGTGGTATAAACTGGGCACACATATAAATACTGCTTTGTTTCTCTGGTGTGAGAAACCCCAAAGCATAAATAAGGGCCAAAAGACATAATTGATATTGTGGAATAGAAAGAAAATGTTCAAATGGAAAGGGAAGGTAGGAATGGAGGGAGGAAGGGAAGGAAAAGAAAAAAATGGTGAGAAAAGGGGAAAAATGGAAATAAACTTCTATAAATACAGGAGAGGAAGGAGAGTTGACAGGAGGGTAGGAGAAAAAGAAACAAATCAAGTTGTGTTACATACAGGTACAAATTCCCTATCATGCATGCGATCATAGGGAAATGTGCCAATAAACATAAATCATTAGAAAAAAAAATAAGTACATAACCCGGAACACTGCTCACAAGCCACGCTCCAGCCCTGATGTGTTTGTGCAGCTGACGGATGATTCACACCAAAGCCTGCTGACAAGGACCTTGAAGTGGGCTCCTCACCACTGTCTTCCTTGAGCTGGGCCCTTGCTCACTCAATCTAATCGTTTTGGCTTTCTTCCTTCATTCCGCAGGTGCATGGCGTACGACACGTGCAGCGCTAGGTGCAGTGCGAGTGAGACGAAGCACCCAAATATGGCTCCCATCCGGGGTACTGGCACAGAAAGTGCACGGTGAAGGGGTCTGCCATCATGCAGAGCTGCCCAAGTGGGGCCGCTGAGGTAATGTGCTGTGTGTCCTTACTAGGCATTACAGACCCTTGTGGGACAGCAGGTCACACTCTGGAGTCACACAGGATGGTGTGGCAAGAAAAGGGCACATACTCTGGTGCCCGAGTCCTCAGCGAATGAAAGGCGATAAATGATAGCGATGGAAAGGATACAATCTCAGACCTCTAAAGGACACAGCTCCTTACAAAGGCACTGAAATGTCATGGTGTTATTTGCCTAAATGAAACCATTGGATGCCCACTTAAAAAATGGCCTTAGGGAACAAAAGGAAGCCTACTTGTGTGCTATGGGGGAGCTCTGACGAGGACTATGGACGGTTTGGATGGTAGTCATAGTTAGAACATTCTGGAAGTACTTGAAGACGTAAGGGGCAACTGTGCCTAAAAACAAGGGAACAGGGTAGGTAGAGGATGGAAGCCCGGGTCATCGGCAAGACTGTGCAAACACCGAGGTCTTATAGAGATGTAGGTACACACAAAGAAAGAGCGAGGGGCGTGGAGGAGAGGACGAACTCCTTGGGGTTACAAAGGAGTGGGTGGCTCGGTATTTCCCGTGGCTTGCATCAGCAAACACCCTGCTCAGGGAGCTGGCAGGGGACCTAGCAGGACACAGAGGTCTCTCAGATTTGGAAGAGGATAAAACACGAGTTGATCCCAGAATGCTGGACAAAGGATTTCATTTCCTTTTCTGCTTTACTGTCAAAAACAAGTCACCCTTAGGTTCAAACAGAAACGAAGATTCTGTTTGAAATTGGAGTTAACACTATCTCTTAATGACACATTATAAGCAAGTTTTTTAACTTCTTAGAATCTTAAATTATTCATGTATAAAATAAACTAACAAAAAATAAAATAAACTAACATTAATTTTATAAGGCTACGGGAAGGTCATGTGAGATCATACAGAGATCCACCCCATGTATTGCTTATGTGCCTTTCTGTCAGGGATCACGGATGATGACTTCAGTCTAGGAGACTCTTGCGCTTGGCCCACCCTTTGGGCTAGACCCAAATGCAGACATCCCATCCTCTATGGCCACAGCTGGGAGGCTGAGGGCTAATGGCTGCAGTGGGCTCACAGGGCCAGACGAGACCTGCTGAGTAAGGCACCTGGGGAGACTGCACTTCCCTCCCGCCCCTCTGTACGGATGGTCTCTTGGTTGTACGGTGAGTCTCTCGGTTCTTCCTGGTGCACAGCAATCACCAGTCCTGTTCCCAGACACACCCACTGCCCTTCACCCACTGTCCTTGACACAGCGTAATGCATGAGCACCAAGGTTCTAGGGCCTTGTGGCCTTTTGTTCCCTGCGAAGCACTGCTCACCCCAGATCCCGGCCTGCACCTCTATTTGGTTGCTAGTTGTTCTTCCTGCCATGCACCATAACACTTGGCAGGGGTTTCCGATAACTGGCACGGTGGGAAGGCTCTCTAATGTCTTCCCACATGGCTCCCCATGTGTCAGAAGCTAGAATATGGCAGCACACAACACACACGTGGTCTGGTGCTTCTGAGGTTTATAGATTGGAGGGAAAGAGGCATAATACCACAATTAATTGCCATTATGAAAATAGGAAACTAGGCACCAAGTAAAACATGTGGTTCAGAATATGTATCCTGACTACAAATTTATCCTTCTCCCCTCCCTT
>PVKA01006244.1:0-84891 GCA_004027165.1 Ctenomys sociabilis | reverse complement strand
TTTTTTTTTTTTTTTTTGCGGAACCGGGGATTGAACTCAGGCCCTTGCGCTTGCCAGGGAAGCGCTTATTCCACTGAGCCATCTCCCCAGCCCCTGAATTCAGGTCTTGGCGCTTGCCAGGGAAGCACTTATTCCATTGAGCCATCTCCCCAGCCCCAAATATTTCAGCTTTTTTTTTTTTTTTTGCAGAACCAGGGACTGAACTCAGGCCCTTGTGCTTGCCAGGCAAGCACTTATTCTATTGAGCCATGTCCCCGGCCCTCTATTTTGTCTTTTTGAGACAGGGTCTCACTATGCAGCTCAGGCTGGCCTTAAGCTCACTTTGTAGCTCCAGCTGGTCTCGAACTCACAACAATCCTCCTGCCTCAGCCTCCCGAGTGCTGGGATTACAGGCTTGTGCCACCACGCCCGGCTTGCATCTGTATTTAGAGGTCACGAAGTTGAGAATTAGAAAAGTAGAGCCACATGTTTAAGTTGTTCTGAATGTCTTTGAATGTTTCCAAAGATTACTCTTTAAATTAAAAGTAAGTAAAACTTTTTTTTTTTTAAAGTAAGTAAAACTTAAAATTCACTTCCTCCATTGCCGTATGTCAAGTGCTAAATAACCAAACGTGGTCAGTAGCTATGGCACAGGAGAGGCAGGACTGACGTGTTAGTTTTTCAAAATTAATATGTTTTCATTTGCTATTTTTGCCCACTTCCAAATTTTAGGGTGCTCCACAACTATGGAGTGATGGTACACTTTCTTTTCTTCTTCTTTTTTTTTGCTTTTTCTGTATTAGGACAAGGTCTACGGGGTCTAATTAATTAATTCACTTCTACAGGGTCTCATTATACAGATCCGAGTCATAGTGATCCTCTTGTTTTCGTCCTCCCAAGGGCGGGGATTACAGGCCAGCACTGCCACACCCAGTGTCAATCCCCTTCTCAGTGCGGGGTTGGGGCGGACGGCAGGGCAAGCTTGACACAGCCCGCTGGGGGTCGAAACCGGCAGTTGTGCTCTGCCTAAGCAGGCACTTTCGTCCTTTTTCTCTTCTTTTTTCAAGTGTGTAGCGGGTCCATTACGTATGTATCTATCTACTAAATTCCAAAACAAGATCTTCCTACGTCACTAAGTTGCCCAGGCTGACCTCGCTGGCACTTACACACTCCTGCCTCAGTGTGTATGACAGCCACCTCACCAGGCCACTGACTGCTTTTAAGCAACATGATGTATAAAGATTTCTGTCCTCTAGCTGCTTACAATTCATGAGTTAGAGATTTTTGATACATTTCCTGCGTCCTTTTAGAGATATGGAGAAGGTAATAAAGTTGGGCAAAGCGATATAGACATGGCTTTCTACAAGTGAGAGTGTTTTTGTTTTTGTCTTTTTGAGACGGGGTCTCCCTTTGCAGGTCAGGCTGGATTTCAGCTCACTTTGTAGCCCGGGCCGGTCTCAAACTCGCAATGATCCCCCTGCCTCAGCTACCCCTGTGCTGGGACTATGGGTGTGCGCCAACACTGCCGGCAGGTTTTATGTAGAGTCTGTTTCATTCCCATAAACGGGAGGGCTTTTGACTTGGCAGGCTGGTCCTGCTGACAGGCAGGTCCGCAGGGTCGTCAAGGCCGCGAGTCAGCGTGGCACAGGGATCCCAGCACCAGCGGCCGGCGCTCCTACGTCACTACCTTCCTGCTTCCTCCCCCTGGCTGATGGTGAACTTGGACTTCGGTGCTTTGCTGTGCAGTCTTCCCTAGTCCACCTATTACCACGCTGCACCGCCCACACAAGCTCCGCTCCAGCCCAGTTTGAAAAATACCTCGCCTGCCTCCTCCTCCTCCCTGAGGGCCCTCCATAAGCCTGACACTGAAGCGGAACCCACAGTTCCACACGTTAGCCTAAGTGAGGAGTCAGTCAGCAGCCCGATGACTAAATTGTGTTGTAAAGGATTAGCCAGGAGCAGGAAAGATGTGTGGTGGAGACTGGCTGGCCAGAGCTTCGTACAGATGGAGAAACAAACGGACAGACGCCCAAGCAGGGAGGCCAGAGTCTCAACGCATTAATTAATTCACTTCTGCCAATGGGCAAGGCCCTAAATGGTGACTGGAATCGCAGAGCTAGACGAACTGTTCATCCAAACTGCAGCCTCACTCCCTGGGACTTCCATTTTCTATTGCTATTTTCAAAAATATCTGGAAAAGCCAGGCGTGGAGGCACATGCCTGTAATCCTAGCACTCGGGAGGCTGAGGCAGGAGGATTGTTGTGAGTTCAAGACCAGCCTGAGCTACAAAGTGAGCTTAAGGCCAGCCTGAACTGTATAGTGAGACCCTGTCTCAAAAAGACAAAAAAAAAAAGAAAAAAAAAATTTGCCTTCACTGTATCCTTTAAGGGCTGAGGAGATGGCTCAGAGAATAAGTGCTTCCCTGGCAAGCACAAGGGCCTGAGTTCAATCCTTGGTTCTGCAAAAAAAAAAAAAAAAAAAAAAAATCCAGAAACACATGCATTCATGAAGTTATTTGATACCTTAAGAAAAAAAGCAAGAGCAGCAGCCAAGGCAGAGAGAGAGAGTGCCGAGAGACCAGAGAGGACAGGGAAGCAGCAAGCAGAAAAGACACTTTGCTTCCAAAGAAACTCAAGGCCAGGCTGTTCTTTGCTCTGCAGAGAAATGTGAAATCTGATATCTGCATCAGAAAATGAAATACAAGTAGGATACATTTCAATAGGGGGCCTTCAGATGGGCTGGTGGTGCACACCTGCAACCCAGCACTTGGGAAGCTGAGGCAGGAGGTTTGTTTGTGTTTTTGAAGCGTGGTCTCCCTGCACAGCTCAGACTGGCCTTGAGCTCACTTCGTAGGAGACTAGGAGTACTCCTCGCGCCTGTCCCATCCCCCCAGTGCCCTGTGCCCTGCTGTGGAGTTTGACAGCAGCGACCAGCAGCGCGTCCACGCGTGCCAAGTTTCAGCAAGGGTCCTTCCCTAAGCCTGGAGCTGCCCGCGAGGGCTGGCGGGAATGTCAGCCGCAGGGCCTCCTCCGGGTTGGTCACGTCTCACATGGCATTTAACATTTACGCTGGAATCACCACTGTCTGCTTCCTTCGTCACAGTGTGTGCACCATGAGCGACTGCTTACGGTGGTCACCATTAGTGTCCCTGTACCCAACCCAAGGAGTAGAGTACAGAGGCTTAGTTTTTTGTTTTGAGCTATGGCCCCCTGCCCTCTTTTAAATTTTTTTGAGAAAATATCTGTAGATTGTCCAGGCTGTGCTCAAACTTGTGATCCTCCTGCCTTAGCCTCCTGGGTGGCTGGGATTACGGGTGTGCACCCCCACTACAGGGTGCGTCTAGTGTGTTTTTGAATGAATAAAAAAGAAAATGTGTCCATGGAGAGGAGGTAGAATGAGCGAGCCTTGGAGCAAACATATGCAAGCACGCTCAGAGGGGGAAGACACCGCACAACTGAACAGTGACAGCTGCAGCCACTCAGTGTCATCCATGCCTCCTCTGCCCTTCCTGACGAGGAGCCTCTGCCCCTGCTCCCAGCTCTGGCCCCGTCTGGCCCCCAGCAGTGCTGAGCAGAGGCACCTTTTGCTTTCTTTCATCCTTCTTTGCCCTCAGGTGGGTGTGGTGGTGCAAGCCTGAGATCCCAGGGTTCTAGAGGCTGATGCAGGAGGGTCGCTGGGCATTGGAGGCCAGCCTGGGCTCCCTAGCAAAACGCTAGGGAAACACAAGCTAAATTTTTTGGACTTATTAAATCTCCACCCTGCCTCTGCTTTTGAGGTGAAAGTACCAAAACACTTTAGGGGAATGTGGTTGCCTCTGAGAACTAAGTGGGGGTGCAAACATTTTGGAAAAGAGTGGGACGTAAATTCCAGAATAGGGGCAGCGGCTGGAAACCCTGGGAGGATACTAAGGACTGCTGTATTGTGCTTCACAAGGATGTCTTGGTAAAAATATAAGCTTTAGGGACTAGTTCATAGGTGACAGAATCTGAGGCTCTGACAAATCAATATGGAAACCTGTATAGACATTTAAAATTGCAGTCAAAAAAATAAATAAATAAAATAAAATTGCAGTCAATCAAGAGCTTTCTAGAAAATGGAAACAACCACATTTGTTGGTGGAGAGCAGCTACTACTAGCAAGCTGAAAAACTCCATTTTTGGGTAGGATGTAACTTTTTTTTTTTCTTTTTGAGACAGGGTTTCACTATGCAGTCCAGGCTGGCCTTGTTCTCACTTTGTACCCCCGGCTGGCCTCCGACTTGCAGTGATTCTCCTGCCTCTGCCTCCTGAGCACTGGATTTATGAGTGTGAGCCACCACACCTGGCCCAACAAGTTTTTTTAACCTCTACAAAATAAAGGTTTACTTTGGTAAGGTTTGAATTTGATGAGATGGGGGACATAGAGGAAGTAGGTTTTTCCAAATCAAACTGCAATTTATCTTTCTTTCTTATTATCTCCCGTGTTGGCAAAATCAAGAAGGAACCAAGTACGAAATGTTCCCTCCCTGAAAAATGCAGAAATTGCCTGGTTAAGTTTAAAGACATCGGGCTGGGGAGATGGCTCAGTGGATGCATGCTTCCCTGGTAAGTGCAAGAGCATGAGTTCAACCCCTGTTCCCGCCAAAAAAAAAAAAAAAAAAAAAAGTTTAAAGACAGATTTTTATGAAAAGCCAGGCACAGTGCAGCACACCTGCAATACCAGCTCTTAGGAGGCTGAGGCAGGAGGATCGCTGTGTGTTTGGGGCTAGCTTGGACAATCTATAGAGTTCCACGTCCATCCTGTACACTACTCTGCCTCCAAAAAAAAAAGCAATGGTAAATTTGACTCATTTTAGTCAACTTGATTATAATTAGGACTTCATCAATGATTCTGAGCTAACAGCAGGACACCTTGGGCCTTGCGGCGGTCAAATCAGCTTTGGATCTTCACAACAGAAGACATTGGATGACTAGATTTACCACTGTATGCCTATAGTTAATTTTTAAGCAATATAGTTAACTGCCGGTTTTACGTCCCCAATATTAAGGAAAATACACCCTGCTTGGAGTATTGAACCTAGTGCACGCTGATCGCTTACCTGGGTGCGGGGCCATGGCTGCCGGGGTCCAGGGTCGGACAAGTCCGGTCATGTTTAGGTTTTTCTGCAGGGGCTCAAATGTTACCCTCAGCAAGTGGCAACAACTTGCTACTCTGAGAGAGGGAATCCGAGCTCCTTCAGGTGGGTAAACAGCCCTGCTGCGCTCTTGCTTAGTTGTGTTTTTTCCCTGTATTGAAAAAAAATTGTGTTCAGAGAATGTCTCTGATTTTTAGTAAGTACTTGGTATGTTAGATGACTAGTGATCCTTCTGTTACATTAATTAATTAATTCATTCATTCATTCATTTGAGACAGCAGACCAGGTTGCTTCAGCCTGGCTGCCTTCATCAGGCTTTTACTCCACAAAATAAATGGATTCTAGGTTTGGTTGGGTTATGGAACTGGATGATTTCAAATGTCTTTTGGATTTAATATATTTTATTAATTTTTTAATGTATTTAGTACAGGGTCTGTCTACCGGCCCTGACTACGCAGATTGGACTCTAGTGATCCTGCTGTTTTCAGTGCCCCAGGTCGTGGGCTTACAGGTAGCACCACCAAGCCCAGTCTGTCACAGCCTCCTTCTCGGTCTCAGAGCGCCTGGGGCCAGGGCCAGATGGCATGCTGGGGATCGAACCCTCGCTGCCTCATCTGCCCAAGGAGGCGCCTTAGTCCGCTGAGCTATCTGGCTGGCCCTTGCTGGGCATTATTTAATTCTCTTGATTTAAAACCTGGCCACAAGGTTGGGAACGTGGTTTAGCAAGAAATCACTTGCCCAGTGTGTGTGAGGCACTGGGTTTGATTCCTAGCTCTGCAAAGCAAAACAAATTAAAAATATTGAAAGCTGTCAGTCCCAGAGTTCAGCTTGAAGGGGCTTGGAGATTGAACCCAGAAAGCACTGGGTTATGTCCCACCCACTCCTCTCCTTCCTCCCTCACTAAATTGTCCAGGTCCGCCTTCAACTTGAGATCCTCCTGCTCACCCTCAAGTAGTTGCCACATTTTTGTCCTACTGTCTCAGTTTAAGCAGTTACTAAAGGAAAGAGTGGAAACGATTCTGTAACTAAAAGAAGGTAGAAGAGCCTTGTAAAGCTAGTAAGTGGGCTGGGCATGGTGGAGTACCCCTGTGATCCCAGTGCTCTGGAGGCTGAGGCAGGAGGATGCTTGAGAAGTGTAGCCTGGGCTACAAAGTGGACTCAAGGCCAGCCTGAGCTGCGTAGCGAGACCCTGTCTCAAAGAGATAGAAAAAAAAAAAAAAAAAATTAAGCAGGACGTATTTGCTAGAAAACGAAGGGCCTTCGCAAAAGGTGTTTAATTCTATTTAAAATACCAGCTCTGTTTTCAGTGGTGGTGCTGAGGATGGTCCTGGGCCCCAGATCAGCTCCGATCCTAGTCCTGGTCTGTGCTTCACCATAAAGTTTTTCAGAGCAGCAGGGGAGCCAGCACACATGCTTTGCTCAGCAGATTTCGCATGTTTGTAGTTACTGAAAGTTTGGAGTTGAGAGAAATATTTGAGAAAGGTAAAAGAATCTTAGATGCCAGGTGCCGGGAGGGTGGCACACGCCTTTAATCTCAGCTGTGGGGGGCTGAGGCAGGAGGATCACCATAAGTTCCAGGCCAGCCCGGGCTGCATATAGAGTGTCCCTTGGCTCAGAGGGTGACCAGAATATTTGGGAACCTAAATTTTCACTGGATCAACTCTTAGTTTAACAAATGTATATTCGGGGGTTCGAATATTTGTTTTGCTTTTGCAAATGCAAAATTTAAAATTCATATTTAAAGTACACATAAGATTACAAGGATCTCTGAAGCGTTTCTAGGGTTGAGTTCAAGAATGGGATTGTAGGAGCTGGGGAGATAGCTCAGTGGCATAAGCGCCTGCCTGAGTTCAATCCCTGGTACCAAAAAAAAAAAAAAAAAAAAAAAAAAAAAAAGAATGGGACTGTAAATTCACAAACCAGAGGTAGAATGAGCCATCAGGACTGGCTGGTGGGGTGCGACAGTCAGCTTGTCCCTGAGCCAGTAACAGCAGGAAAGAGATAAACAGGCTATCGCCTTCCACCCAGCTTAGCACTGGCCGCTACACCTCTGGCTCCGGAACTTTGCTCCTGGAATCTCAAGCTGAATGCTCTGTGTGAATCACAGTTTGTTTTTTTCTTCTGTTGGCTTGACCCCGAGCAACCTTCCTGGCCCTTTTCGTTTTTATTTTGAAACAAAGTCTCACTTTGTCACTAAATGTTTCATGCTGAGCTCAAACTGCCATCCTCCTGCCTCATAAAAATATCAGCGTTTTGAGATGAATTGTTCTGGCATAAGGGCGGGAAAAGGAGGGGGGGCCTAACCTTTTCAAAAAGTCTACAGGAGAGCCGGGCGTGGTGGCGCATGCCTGTAATCCCAGCACTCGGGAGGCTGAGGCAGGAGGATTGTTGTGAGTTCGAGACCAGCCTGAGCTACAAAGTGAGCTTAAGGACAGCCTGAACTGCATAGTGAGACCCTGTCTCAAAAAGACAAAAAAAAAAAAAAGTCTACAGGAAAGGCTTTAGTGATTAAGCTACTACTAATGGTTAGTCTGTTTCCTTTGTCTTTGCTTCTTACCTTCTTGTTCTGTCATCTTACCTTTTTTCTAACACTCAGAATAAATGGGCTCACCCATCCCCTTTCCAAAACACTAATTTTTGTTTAGTTTTGTGTTGGCAGTTTGGGATTGATCCTAGGAATTTGCTTCAGCCTGTTTATTTTGAGACAGGACATTACAAAGTGCCCCAGGATGGCTTTGAACTTGTGATCCTACTGCCTCAGCTTCCTGGGAGCTGGAATAGCAGGTGAATACCTCCATGCCCAGCTGCCACAAAAAGATCGTATCTAAATAAAATTTCAGGGGCTGGGAAGATAGCTCAGTAGAATAAGTGTTTGCCTGGAAAGCTTAAGGTCCTGAGTTCAATCCCTGGTACCAGGGGCAAAAGAAATTCAAAATTGTATTACGATGTGGAATATCTTTCAGAGATTGTTTTTGAGAAGGATTTTTTTGGCTGGCTCAGGCTGCCTTAAGGACGGGTCTGGGGAAGCATGGGGAGCTGGAGATTGAACCACAGTCCCCTGCTTCTGACTGGGTTTGCCCCAGCAGGCACTTAAACAACTGAGCTAACCAGCAAGCGCCCAAGAGACTTATTTATTTATTTTTTTAATCTTAAAGGATTTGTCTTTCTGTTTAAGTGATTTAACCTTTCTATTGCTGAGAAGAGCAAATGGAAACATTTACAAAGGCCTAGCGTGGAGAAGTACATTTCACTTTTGGGGTAGGACTGACCACTCCCTCCACATCTTTGCTTTAAAGGTCTTTATAAAATAAAAAGAACAGAAAGCTGCACAAATGAAATATCTGTCTTGATGAACTGGTCTGAGGCAATGACCGCCAGGTTAAGAACAGAATTTTCTGGAAGCTCCTTCACTCTATAGCCCCTTTTCCCAATCAGTAGCATATCCTCCCGCTCCACGGTCCTTTGATGCTTTTATCACCCTCATGTGTACCCTCTGGATGCAGTCACACATTTTAAAACACTTTTAAAAAACGTGTTTAGTACAGGGTCTACAGGGTCTCGCTATACAGATCGGACTCGTAGTGATCATTCCTGCTTTTCAGCCTCCCAAGGGCCGGGATCACAGGCGCGCACCACCAGGCCCAGCCCCAGTTGCCATCTCAGTGCGCCCCAGCATGCTGGCAGGCGTGCAGGCCCTTTGACCGACTGTATATGCTAGTACCCCTAATATGAGCAACTTCATGGAAGTTGAATACCTTTCATCCTGATCTTTTAAATGTATGTCATCTCTACTATCTCAACTATTATTTTTATACTCTCTTCAAAATAAGTTATTTGGGCTGGAGAGAGAGCTCAGTAAAATAAGTGCTTGTCTGGCAAGAGCAAGGGCCTGAGTTCAATCTCCGGTTCTGAAAAAAAAAAAAGTTATTTTAAAAAGGAAAAATTAAGATTTAGTGAAAGGAAGAGTTAATGTTTGATTGATCAGTGTTACATGCCTATATCTGGTAATCTGAGCAACAAATTTGATGAGAACAATAGTTGGTATAATAACCTTTTTTTTTTTTTTTTTTTTTTTGGCAGAACTGGGGAATTGAACTCAGGTCCTTGCACTTGCACTTGCCAGGGAAGCGTTTATTCCACTATTCCACTGAGCCATCTCCCCAACTCAACAACCATTGTTAATTTGCTGTTCTTGTTTTGAAATTCTGTACCTTTTTTTTTTTTTTTTATGAGCAGAATATATTTATTGAGGAAAAGAAAGCTCCTGTCCAAGAGAGGGACAGGAGGGGGGCCCCGAGTGGGTGGTCTTGGGAAGCTGTCTCTTCCAGGAGCTTTTATAGAGTAAAACCATCTCTGTACCATTTTTATTGTTCTATGCTCCTTCGTTTTTGTCTTTTCTCTCTCTCTCTTTCTTTTTTTGCATTTTAGGGAAGGGTCTACGGGGTGTTCAGGGTCTCACTACTGGATCCGACTTGTAGTGATTGCCTGTTTACAGCCTCCCAAGAGCTGGGATTACAGGCCAGCACCACCACGCCCAGTCTCAATTGCCTTCTCAGCCTGCCCCGGGGGCAGGGCCCAGGGATTGCACCCCCAGCCCTTGCTTGCCGGCGCTTTAATCTACTGAGCTATTTGGCTGACCCTCATTTTTTTCTCTTTACAATTCAAAAGAAAGAAAGAAGAGAGGCCTTGCAGATCCCTGCGGTCCCAGGACCCTAGAAGTGCATATTAGTGGTGTAGCTGAACGTGTCCTTCAGCTCTCCAAGTTTCCTATAAATGAGCAGCTATATCTTCAGACTCACGTGTGCGCCCCGTGGCAGACGTCAGGACGTGGTGTGGCCTCCTTCCGTGGCAGCAGGTCGGGAGGTAGTGTGTGGTCTCCACTGTGGCCGCGCATGGGGGGAGGGTCTGTGTGGCCCCCAAAGGGAGGCACATAAATAATTTCTTTTCCTCTGGTTTTGATTTTAGCAAGCATTGATCTGTGCCATGTATACCTGTGAATTCATGGGGGCTTGCCCAAATCAGGATATTCTCTCATTTCTTCTTGGTAGCCCAATGGGCTTTTGCCGAAGCACATCCCCTCATCCCGTTTGGTTTCCCACAGCTGCCTTTCATTTGTCCAAGTTCCCTTAGTTCCCTAGTCCTCTGGGGATACCAGGTGTTTCTGGCCACAGCTAAATGTTTGCTGAGTCAGCAGACTGGGCACGTCCTAGTCTGACTCAGCTGCCTGGAACTGGCAGTTTTCCTGCCTGAGCCTCTTGAGTAGCTGAGATTGCAGGCATGTGCCACTGTACTGTACCCAGTTATATATATTTTGTTTTTTGAGACAGGATCTCACTATGTAGCTAAGCCTGACCTTGAACTACTATGTAGCTCAGGCTAGTCTTGAACTCATAGAGATCCTCCTGCCTCAGCTTCCCCAGCTCTGGGATTACAAGTGCTCACATCACACCTAGCGCCAGTTATATTTCTTTTCTTTTCTTTTTTTTTTTTTTTTTTTTTTTTTGGCAGAACCAAGGATTGAACTCAGGCCCTTGCGCTTGCCAGGGAAGTGCTTATTCCACTGAGCCATTTCCCCGCCCCCAGTTATATTTCTTTTTTCTTGAGGAAGAAACTTTATTGGATAGAAAAGCTTCTGTAGGAGAGGGAAAGAAGGGGGACCTGAGCATGTTGCTCCCCCAGTTATATTTCAATAAAGTTTTAATGACAAATTCATTAGACAATTGTAAATCTTAATTGTCTCCTTAATTGTGTGTTCAGAGAATAATTTTTGCTTCCAGCTGGACATTAGCATATAATTTTTAAGGAAGAGACTGATAACAAAAGTGAACTGAGCTATAGTACCCCTACCTCCCCTTTTTTAAAATTTGGAGACAGTCTCCCTAAGTCTTTAAATTTCTCAGGCTGGGCCTGCACTTGTGATTCTTCTGCCTCAGCTTCCCAGAGGGCTGAGATCACAAGGGTGTACCATCATGCGTGGCTTTAAGTTGCCCTTTGAACTGGTGGTTTCCCGCAGCTGAAAGCTTCAGGCCTGCTCTCCTGACCTCAGAGAATGTTCGCCTTCAGATGATAAATTCTTCTCAGAGACTCAGGACTGGGGGCTACACTAACTTAGACAAAAAGTGATAGAGCAGCCGGCCCCTAGTGCTGCTTTCTGTGAGCATGCACGTCTTCCCTTGTTTCTTTGACATCTGTTCCTCAGGAAGTACCTGGTCCTACATGGCTCTTGCATGAGCCAGAAGAGAAACCAGACCAGGATGTAGCTCAGCAGCACAGGGCCTTCCTGGTAAATGCTAGGTCCTGAGTTTGATTCCTGGTATGGAACAACAACAAAACAAAACAGAACAGAACAGAAGAGGAACCATTTGTCTCCACTGTGAATTAAACGACATGTTATCACTTATTTATTTTGGGTGAAGGGTAGCAGGCATTTATAATACTTTCCTGAATGCTTTGTAAATTTTTCCAAAAGAAAAATAATTTTTAAAAAGGACAGTAGGAGGGCCGGGGAGATGACTCAGTAGGATAAGTGCTTGCCTGGCAAGCATGAAGGCCTGAGTTCAATCCCCGTTCTGAAAAACAAACAAACAAACAACAAAAGAAAACAGTAAGGGTGCCAGGGAGATGGCTCAGAATAAGTACTTGCCTGGCAAGTGCAAGGGCCTGAGTTCAATCCCCAGTCCTGCCAAAAAAATAAAAAAAGAAGACAGTAGTGAGCCTGATTCTCTTAATTACTGGACCAGATTTACTATTATGAAGCTGCAGGGAGCTGAAAGGAATTCCTTTCAAGAACTGACTTGCAGAAACATCAAAAGTGCTTTTTGTTTTTTCTTTCTTTTGACAGGAAAGTTAAAACATACTTTATAGAAATGTAAAAAAGAGCACTCGTTTGAACAATCCTCTTTGCTATTTTAACACTCAAATCTGTTTGTATTTACTTTTGCTATTGAACTTCGTGGCAGAGACAGTGCTGTTTACTAGGTAAATCTTCCTTTTCCCTGGGCACACGAAGGGCTACGTGACAGGTCTGGACCAATGGATGTCAAAGAAGGGAAGAGAAGCAAGCCTAGCGGGATTCTCCCAGCTGCCTCTGCGGCGGCGGTCCCTGCAGTGTAGGGGGGCGGGGCTCTCTAGAGCCTGGGAAGGAAGCAGCTGCGAACTCCAGGTCACCCGGGAGGCATTGTCCAGGTGTCATCTGACTTAGGTAACCAGTGCAGCGTCAGCACCATGCCAGTCCAAACTCAGATAAACACAGTTCTGTGCTGTTGACATGTCGTCATCCTCTTGGAAGCGTAAGCATAGGAACAGGGCGGGATGCAGCTCAGCGCCAGAGCGCTTGCCTAGTGCGCTCGAGGCCCAGTACATAATCCGGACACAGACACAAATTCTCGAGGGCTCTAAACCCGAATCATAAAAGTTTGTATCTTCAGCTTTGCAAACTGAGGTTGTTTACCCTGATAAAGCAATTTTGCTTCACAAGCTCCGACACCCACTTACAACCTGCTGGAACGGGACTCTATTCTTTGACATCCCTTCCATTCCAACTCCAGTTCTAATCCTTAGCCTCAATTTGGGATTTATTTAGAGACTCTTGTAAGGAAAAAGAAAAAAAAAATCGTGCTGTATTTATTTATATGGTTTTCAATGACAAGTTTTAAAGAATGCAAAATCAGTACTTCTTTAGAATATGTAAAATTATTTTTAGGACTTTTTTTAAACATTAAGAAATAACAACAATAAGAACAATTATAAGGATGTTTTAAAAAGTGCAAAACCATAACTGGCCCTATTTTTAGGTTTTGTCCATTTGTTTTATACAAGGACTAGTCACAGATTTGCTTAAGTATTTCACACATAACACAGCCAGTTTTCCAATCATTTGCTTCCCGTTGAATTGAAATTTCTAGTTCGACTTTGTTTGCTGTTGCAGGTCCCTTCACGAAACTCAAGGTTTAAGAAACCAAAGGTTGCCGGGCGTGGTGGCGCATGCCTGTAATCCCAGCACTAGGGAGGCTGAGGCAGGAGGATTGTTGTGAGTTCAAGACCAGCCTGAGCTACAAAGTGAGCTTAAGGCCAGCCTGAACTGCACAGTGAGACCCAGTCTCAAAAAAGACAAAAAAAAAAAAAAAAGAAACCAAAGGTTCTTCCCTCCTTTTTGGACCGGCACACACCTGCAGGATGGGGGCGTCCAAGAAAAACGTGTGGAAAGAACTGCATTCATTTCACTACCATCGCACCCCTACGGAGAGAGGGGCACTCCATTTTCCTGGAATCATTGGCTGTCCTGGGGCTGCGCCAGCTGCTTTTCTAATTCAGAAAACAAACTTTTTTTTCCTTGAAAAACAGGCGGCGCAGCGCGGGCCTGGACGCGCGCAGGTTTCCTCAGCTAGAGGAGGCGCCCCCACCCCCGCCGCCTCCCTCCTCCCTTCTTCCCCTCCCCCTTCTTCCTCCTCTCTACCCCTCCTCCCTACTCCGGCCGGGTGCGGGGAGGAGAGGCCAGGCCAGGCCACGCCCCCTTCCCGGCGTGCCCCGCTCGCGGAGACTCTTATCGCGAAGCTCCGGGTGACTCAGCCGCGTGGCAGTGGCGGCCGGGGCGAGGGGTGCGCGTCTCTGAGGCACGGAGTCTCCGGGGCAGCTTCGGGCGGTCCGCGGCGGCGGCGGCGGCGGCGGCGGCGGCGGGAGCGACGACCAGTAAGTGGCGGGAAGGGACCTGACGGCGCGGGCCGCGGGGAGCCTGTGTGGGGACGGGATGGGACGGAGGCTGCGCGGTCGTGTGGGAACCGAGCCGAGGCGGTGGACGCGGTGTTGTTCTTGTTTTGTTATTTTTTTTTTTCTGGCAATTAATTGGATATTAAAAACGATGTAGTTGGCCTGACGCCCTCTGCAGCTCGGCTGAATTCGAAGGCGCGCGTCGCCTGTCCTTTCGCCCTGCCGCCCACGCTGGGCTGGTCTCCACCTGGGGCTCCCAGTGCAGAAACACAGGAGAGAGAGGGAGGGAGGGAGGGAGGCAAGAAGGGAGATATTCAACCGGCAATTTTCTTTCAAGTAGAAACTTACATAGCAGACAGTGCGTTCTTGCAAGCGCGTTCTGCGCGCTCAGAAAATCTTCCATTTGGGAATTTGGGATTCTTTCCGAGAATTGCAGGGTTGAACCGATTTCCTTCCCCTTCTGAACTGGAGATGAGTCCAGGGCCTTCGCACTGAACAGCATCCGTAGCCTCTTTTTATACTTATTTTTATTTCGAGATAGGATATCGTCACGTTGCTCAGGCTGGGTTCAAATTTGAGATCATCCTGCTTCAGCGTCCCAAGAGTGCTGGGATTACAGGCGCGCGCGGAGCTGATTTATTTTTAACTAAGAATCTAGTGAACAGATTACCAAGATAAACGGGGCTTGGAAGAAGCCTTTTAGTTTTAACTAGCTTGTGAATATACATTTTACAGGTTCTTTACTTGTATTCGTGGTCACTGTTAACTATTATCTTACATGTTACCTGGGATATTGAGATTAAAAAACAAAACAAAACAAAATACATGGGTCCCAAAACAATGCTGGTAGTATTGTCAGAGGTAATGAATTCTAAATCAGAACCTTACTTTCAAGCGCCCCCCTGTGCAGTAGGTAGGTAGTTATCAGACCTTAACAAAGTCAGGGTACCTGGCACCACTTTGAGCAGTTGGGAGTCTAGAGATCTGTGCTGGGTTCCGAGTGTGCATTCGAAGCATAGACTCCTCCTCCCTAGTCTTTTATTGGCCATCCAGGGACCACGCCCCCCGGAGAAAACACCTTAGGGCTGGCAATTTTACAAACTGCCCAGCTCCCTTTTGGCCTCCTTGGCATAATCACCCCCCAACCCCAGCCAATCAGAGGCCAGGAAGCCAGGACTCTGCCTGCCATCAGGGCAGGAAGTGGCTTTCTTGCACATCCTGGTATTGGCAGGGGGCCGCGTTAAGACTGCCTGTGCCTTTTTAACTGACCCTTTTTCCCTTCTGGGAGCTCTTTGCAGGATCCTCAGCACGTGAGGGAGGCCTCTGGATCACATGTCCTTCCTGGGCAGGGTTACACAGTCAAGGCGGTAAAATTCTTGTAGCCTGGAACTCACTAGCCCTGTAACTTTTCTGAAGGCCTTTATTTCTGCTGGCTGCGGATCTCTAACAAGTGATGGGTGCGGGTCCTTTACTGCACACCACCCCAAGGCTGTTGTGTGCCGAGTGGTCCCTCTTATGTCCTGTGTCGCCCCTTCCCCCGCCCCTCTACCCCCAAGTAGATGGGTAGAGGGGAGCAAGCTTAAGGTCAGGCCATGTGCTTGTGTCTTTTTGGTGCCTGATTTTTCTTGTTAATATCCATCTTTTTCTCTTAATCCTCAAAGTATCAGCCCTTTTCTTTTGTAGCCCTGGGCTTCCTGATTTTTCTGCCTTTTCTTGTCCCCAGCCAGACCTTCCCACCCCTCCACAGTAATTGAAGAATATGGAGGACGGCTCGGAATGCTGGATGGTTCCTAGGCGGAAGCCCCAGAGCCATGGTAATAGAGGCTTAGAGATAGAAGGTACCCTATTACAAATTTATCTAGTGCAGTCTTCTCATCTTTCGGGTGAAGAATCTGAGCTTACTCCTGCCTCTTCTCTGTCTAGTGTTCTTCCACTAAATCATCTCAACAAAAGGGCTTCAAAAATGAAAAGGTCCAGAGAAACTGAAGTAGATGAAGAAAGTCCAGAGTCTTCCGTAGAACTACAAAACCAGTATTATCTTATGTAGAAAAGGGTGAAATTATGATAACTATAAATCATGAAAAGTACTAAATTAAACTCTGAAGCTTGAAATAGGTAGGGGATAAGAATCAGATGGCTGGCTGGCAACCGAGAGAGATTATAAGCTCAGAAGTTTTTGAAAGATCCATGAAGATTTAGATATTTTGATGATTTTTTTTTTTTAAGAGGTTAGATATTTGGGCAGTGACTAGAATCTTTTGAAGTCGCCTTAAGTACATTATTGCTTTACCAAAACTATTAAAGTATTAAGGCTGATTGAATATGATTCAGTATACATATATGTATATTTTTTGATTCAGTGTATTTTTTATTAACTCCTAATGAGAAATGAGATTATTGGAATAAACTAGTTGGAAGAAAAGAAAACTGGATTTAAAAAAGAGGACTTCCCTGGCAAGCGCAAGGACCTGAATTCAATCCCCAGTTCTGCAAAAAAAAAAAAAAGGCATTGAAGTTCCCAGCTTACAAGAGTGATTGAAAAATGTGAACAATTGCAAGGGCCTGAGTTCAATCCCCAGTTCCTCCAAAAAGAAAAATATGATAAATGTAAATTAAAAAAAAAATTTAAGTTATAGTTAAAGACCTTGCCATTAATCCCCCTCGGCTGAGTGTGTTGTACCATCCTTTCACCCTCTGAAGCAGTCCTAGAAGTGTTGTGAGTGTCATACAAGGTATGGTTGCGAATACAGCAAATGCAGCTGCTTGGTGCCATCCATTGAAAAGCAGGCTCCAAAGTCTTGTGTCCCTGCCAGGGTGGATCTGGTACTGTGGCACAGAGGGCTCCTTGGCAGGATGGCCTTGAAAGGTGAACACTGCAATTGATTTCAGACTGCAGTGTGAATAAAAGACATAAAAGAGGACCTTAGCATTGCTTAAGAGTGCCAAGGACCATGGGATTGGGGGGGGGGCTAAGGGGAATTAATATGTTGATGTACTGTCTTACTGCAGTACATTTTTAAAATTTAAGCATTTCCTGTATTTCCTTGGATACTAATTCTTGGATTCTTGCATATTCGCTACTGTAACAGAACAGCAAAGGCTTAAATAGTGTATATTAGGCATTAGACAGTGTATTCAATCTCAATGTTCTTTTACTAAATGAAGAATCTTAAGACACAGATTGCAGAAAGACTTGTACCTAGCAGGCTGCTAAGCCTACACTCACATTTATTCATTCATTCATTCATTCATTCATTCATTCATTCATTCATTCATTCTGTTTTAGGGAAGGGTCTACAGGGTGTTCAGGATCTCAACACTAGATTGGACTCTTAGTGATCTGCTTATAGCCTCTGAAGAGCTGGGATTACAGGCATGTGCCACCACACCCAGTCTCAGTTTCCTTCAGCATGTTCTGGGGGTGGGGCTGGCACAGCAGGTATTGGATCAAACCGACCCCTGGCAGGCCCCTGGCAGGCGCTTTAATCTGCTGAGCTATTTGGCTGACCCTCTTGCATTCACATTTAAACTGCTCTGACTTGAAAGCTCTTAGAGTTTATGTACAATAATGTCCCACCACATGGGAAGTTGAGGCCAGAGGATCCCTGTGAGTTCAAGGCCACCCTGGGCTGCATAATGAGCTCAGGGCCAGCCTGAATTGCAAGACTGTGTTTCAAAAAAAAAAAACAAAATGGATGTGGGCTGTGGAGTCATTCTTGCTTGGGTTTAAGCCCTAGCTTAAAAGGACTTACTAGTTTACTAGTGTGGATAAAGGGTTTCTTTCTCTAAAACAGGCAGTACTAGTACCCACCTCAAAAACTTTAGGGTTGGGTTAATTCATGGAAAATGCTAAGGACTGTGCTTGACAAGTTCTGGCTGTAATTTGTCTGTCTGTCTATTGTAATATTGGGAATCAAACTTGGAACCTTGGGTTTGCCAGGCAATGCACTTAAGTTGCTGAGCTATCTCCCTGGCTCTTCTGATTGTAATTTTAAAAATATAATTTCTTTCCAAGATACTGTCTTATTTAGATTCACGTTGTCCTTTCCACTGTTTGCAGTAGGCCTTTGTAGTAAGTGCAGCATAGATATAAAATAAACTTGCTGTTCTTACTGTACTAGGGAGCCTTGCTAAAATTCTGGGCAGTATTTGCATTTAGTGAGAAAGGTCCTGACCTAGGCTGTAGGGTTGCTTCTGGTTCATCTGTGTCTACTAGCTCTGTGGCTGTCAGCTTGAAATTTCTGTCTCGTAGAGAACATGTGGGAATGAAAGGAAGTAACAACTATGAAAGAAATGAGTGTCATATTTTACTTATTTTATATATTTGGTACAGGGTCTCACTACACAGCTTGAACTTTAGTGGTCCTCCTGTATCAGCCTTCCCAGTGCTGGGATTACAGCCCTGTGCTACCCACTCCTGGACTCTGGCTCAGCATTCCTGGGGGTGGGGCCAGTGTGGCTCGTGGTGCTGGGGATCAAACCCTGTCCCTGCACTTGCCTAAGCAGGTGCTTAGCCCGCTGAGCTATCTCGCCTATTTTATACAAAGTCAAAATCCTGGAGTCAGAGATTTAGCTCTGGCATAGCACCTGTCTGGCAAGTGTGAGGTCTTGAGTTCTATTTCTCTCCTGGAGGCAAAATCCCATAAACCAAAACTGGGGGGAAAGTTTCAGTGTATTATTGTTGGAGAGAGATTAATACAATGTCCTTAGAATTAAATAGCTAGTGATTTATACTTCTACAAATAGGGTCATGGTCTGTAGCATAAAACTGGTTCCAGACACATCATTTTTGTCTTTTTGAGACAGGATCTCACTATGCAGTTCAGGCTGGCCTTAAGCTCACTTAGTAGCTCAGGCTGGTCTCGAACTCACAACAATCCTGCCTCAGCCTCCTGAGTGCTGGGATTACAGGCCTGCGCCACCACGCCTGGCTTACAGACACACCTTTCATATGTTTATCACAACTCTTTGTTTTTGATAGAGGAAGGTGAAATTTAATTTTTGTGATTATGTCTTTGTATTGTATTCATTTGCCCAGGCCTCTGAAGCAGTCCTTCAAAGCTTGTGACTGGGAGCTTGAGCAGCAAAAATTGTTTCTCACAGCACTTGGGAGGCTGAAAACATGAGGATTACTATGAGTCTGATATGTGTAGTGAGACCCTGTAGTAAATACATTTAAAAAAAAAAAATCCATTTCTCATAGTTCTTGTGGCGAAAGCCCGAGGTCTAGGTGCCCACAGGGTGGGGTTTCACCTGCTGCCTCATCCCTTCGCTTTTCGGTGGTCCTTACAGTTCCTGTGTGCGCACAGGGTCGTCTTCTGTTGCTGTCTCTTTTAAAAGAATACTGCCATGTTAATTAGGGACAACCTTAAAGACCTCATTTTACTTCCTTAAAAGCACTGTCTCCCAATAGTCTTATTCTGAGGTCCTAGGACTAGAATTCCAAGGCACAAGGACTAACCAGATAGCTCATGGATTGAAGTGCCTGCTTAGGCAGACGCAGGGACCAGGGTTTGATCCCTAGCATGTGGTACTTGCCCAGACTCTGGGGCATCCTGAGGCGTGCTGAGGCAGCAAGTGAGACTGGGCCTGGTGGCGCACGCCTGTAATAGCATTGCTTGGGAGGCTGAAAACAGGGGGATCACTGAGTCCGATCTATGTAATGAGACCCTGTAGACCCGTACTAAATACGTAAAACAAAACAAAACAAACACTCCATGGTATAAAGCTTGAAGGGGATGCAGCTCAGCCCATAAGCATCTGTTGAGGGAGTTTAGTGCCAGTGATCTGACTGCTCCAGTCCACAACTAGTGCCCTGTGTCCTGCCTGGCACAGTGGCATTTTTACTCAAGCCACCATGTCTGGTTTATCTTGTTATCAGGAAATAATCTGTTTTAGGAACTGTTTCATATATGTAACCTGAATTCCCATCTCATTTGAAATTTGTTTTTATATTGTATTTTAGGGAAGGGTCTACAGGGTGTTCATAGTCTCACTACTAGACTGGACTCATTGATCCCTCCTGTTTACAGCTTCTCAAGAGCTGGGGTTACCCTCAGCGTGCACCGCCACTCCTAGTCTCAATTGCAGTCTCAGTATGCTCCAGGGGTGGGCCAGCAGCAGGCCCAGGGATCGAGCCCTCAGGCCCCCTTTGATCTGCTGAGCTATTTGGCTGACCTTTTTTTTTTTTTAAGCCATCTCACTTTTTAGAATCACTATTTATTTGTTTGTTTGTTTATTTATTTATTTATTTATTTAGTGGTACCAGGGGTTGAACTCAGAACCATGCACTAGCCAGGCAAGCACTTTCTCCACTGCGCTATCTCTGCAGCCCCTCCCATCTCATTTGTTAAACATATTTCTTCTTTTATCTAGATAGAAAAATGTTAGACCCCTCTAGGTAGTAAGTATTTCTATTTAAACTGTTCTATGCATTTACAAAATATTCCAATTATTTCAGTGTTTCTTAAATTTCTGGCTTTCAGAAATATATATTCCTTTTTCCTTATTTTCAGAGTAGTAATATATCTACCTTACAGACTGAGATAGTGAAAAAAAATTTTTTTAAATTATGTGATTCTATAGTTAAAGGAGAATGTTTTAAACCTTTTTTTCCTGTGGGTTCTTTTATTGTTTTAAAATCTTAGCATATCAGTACTGTTCAGTTATTCCTTTTTTTTTTTGCGGAGCTGGGGATTGAACTCAGACCCTTGCCCTTGCCAGGGAAGTGCTTATTTTACTGAGCCATCTCCCCAGCTGTTCAGTTGTTCTTAAATGTTTCTTTTATTCTTTTGGTGTATTACAATGATTTGTGAATCTTAAACCAGCCTTAGGCTTTATTCTTCTTAGGGATGCACATTTATGTTTCTAGTTATTATCTAGGGTTTGGGTGGGTGTGTCTTGAGGAAGTGGACCATGGACCTTTTTAGTAATGTCCTCTTCAGGCTGTGGCATGGTGTTATGCTGGCCTCGGAAAATGAGTGGAAAAATCATCCCTTTCACTGTTCTCTGAAAAAAGATATTGTAAGATTGATACAATTCCTTAAAGGTGTGGCAGAATTTGTTAGTCATGTGATTTGATGTGATCCATTGTGACTCAGTTCAGTGGCGATAGAGCAGGGAGGAAATTCTGAAGACAGTCCAGTCACTGTCATAAGATCACCTAGGCCCAAGGTCCAGTGGCAGTCATCAGCACTTCTCACTGACTCCCCGTGCAGTGGCACACACCTGTGACACACACCTATCATCCCAGTGCCGAGAGGCTGAGGCCAGAGGGTGGAAAGTTGCAGCCCAGCCCAGGTGACATCCGTGGGTAACGCAGCACACTTGCCTTAAGACAGGAGTGCTGACTGAAGACATTTTAGGAAAACGAAGTGCTAGTAGTAAGCACTCATAATTTTAAGATGTGTGCTGATGTGTGAAATGATAAAATGTAAAATAATGCTCTTTGGTTTAAGTAGTATTGACTTTTGGTGAATACACAACAAGAAAAACTTTTTTCTTCTCTGTAGCTCTAAGGAAGGAAAGAGGAAGTAAGCTAAATTCGGTGCAGTCCAGCCTAGCTGCTGGTGCACACCTGAAATCCCAGTGCTCCAGAGGCTGAGGCAGAAGAATCATTTTGAGTTTGAGACCAACCTAGGCTGAGCTCAAAGCCAGCATGAACTGCATAATGAGACCCTGTCTCAAAAAGACAGATCAGAAAAAAAAGGGATAGTCTAGTTGTTGAAGTTTCATGCAACCGTTACAAGATGTAGAACATTTTTTTATAGAACACCAAGAACATGGCTTCTACTTTTTTTTTTTTTTTTTTCAGAACCCGGGATTGAACTCAGGTCCTTGTGCTTGCCAGGGAAGTGCTTATTCCACTGAGCCATCTCCCAGGCCCCTTGGCTTCTACTTAATGTTTGACATGTTTCTGTCAGACTAAACCCAGTAAGAATAATAAAAAATAAAAAAAAAAAAAAACAGGAAAAATTCCCCATGTCTGTCTGAAGGCATCTGAAAACTAGTGAGTAGTCAGTTTTTTGAGAGAAGATGCGGTGTTTTCCTGCTCAACTCAGCTACAGTTCCAGATTCCAGATTCCAGCTAATGGAGGTGTAACTGTGAAGGGATTTGATGGATGTAATTAAATAAACATCTGAGATTTTTCCTTAAGGAAAGGCTATCCTAGTGCAGTGATGGCCATCCTTGAGTCACTCCTGCTACAGGTTCACCAGCACTGTCCACCACCACTGTCCCAGAGTGGCCCTAATGGGTTAGCTGAATGGCTGTGAGGGCAGGGCTGAAGCTTCTGACAGGAATTCCAGCTCCTGCCCAGGAGTCCTAGCTTGCCCTCCCCAATGGCCGGTCCCTAACACTGAGTAAGCCAGTTCCTTGGAAGAAGTTTCAGTGTATATGTGTGTAAGTGCTCAGCTCACTCCCACTGTTGGCTCCGTTTCTCTGTGGAGCCCTGACTGAGGAGAAGAGAAATAAGCTAGGTGTGCTGGCATGCTGAGTCACTTCCTGCTGCCAAGAGATGAAGAGCTGAGCAGGTGTCAGCATGAAGAAGCTGAGGGGTTCACTGAGCAGGCCCTCCCTGCAGGAATGCCCCAAGTCAAACACCCCAGGTTCTCACTAGGAGCCAGAAGGAAAGAATTGGGAACATGAGTGGCAGCTTCCCGGTGAAGAGCTGGTATTGTAGGTCTTGTGGGCCATAGTTGCACAGTGCAAAACAGCTACAGATACTTCCTAAACAGACATGATTGTTCTAATAAAATTTATTAAAAGGGCTGGCCAAATAGCTCAGCAGATTAAAGTACTTGCTTGGGCAGGTGCAGTGGCCAGGGTTTGATCCCCTGTGTGCCGTGCCAGCCCCGCTGCTTAGGCGTGCTGAGAACGTTATTGAGACTGGCTGTGGTAGCATATGCCTATAATCCCAGCGCTTGGGAGGCAGAACATGGGTGAATCTCTATGGGTCCGATCTACGTAGTGAGACCCTGTAGATTCTGTAGATAAAAATAAAAATAAACCAGAAAAATAAAACTATTAAAATAGGCAGTGGGCAGTATTTTTCCCACTTCTGCTACACAAAAAAATGAATGACACTATTTATACCTTTGGCCTAACTTTCATCCAACAATTGGAGAATACCATTCCTTTTTTTTAAGGTGTGTGTGTATGCGCGTGTGTGAGTGAGCCCATATGCACACAGGGCCTCACTGTGCAGCTCAGACTGGTAGTGATCCTCCTGATTTCTGCCTCCCCAGTGCTGGGATTACAGGGGCCAGCACGGCGTGCAGTGCCAGGGATTGAGGAAAATGCCATTTTTAAGGATACTTGAAAAGTTAGTTAAAACTAATCCCAGAGGGACCAGGGATATAGCCCAGCAGCATAAACGCCTGCCTGACAAGAGCAGGGTCCCAAGTGTGATCCCAAGCACTGCCAATAAAACAAAAACAACAGGGACCAATTCCAGTGACCCATTAACAGTAGACTCAATTATGCTGTGAACACTGTGGAGTAAATTTCAAAATCAGTAACAAACTAAGACTTTCTGTTATGGCTTCTATCTAGCTGTCCCCTCAAAGCCTCAGGCAGTCATAGATGGGGCTTTTGGAGATGATGGGATCTAGGGTATGGAATGCTGGGTAAGGGTGACACCCTAAGTATGAGTGCTACCCACCTGGGTAGCCTGGATGGAATACAAGGGACATAAAGAGCTGCTGTCATTGTTGGCTGCTTTGCTGTCTTCTGCCTGTCACGAACTTTGTCCTCTGTGATGCCCCTCTGCTGTGGCCAGCCTGTTTTGGAGCTAGCTGATTATGGGCTGAAACCTCTACAGAGTGTGAGATCAGTAATATACCTTTCCTTCCCTAACTTCAGATGTTGAGATTTTTGTCTTGGTAACAAGAAAAAGTAATTATCTCTGTCATGGTTTGTGTCATGATGTTCCCCAAAGCGTCACGTAGTCTTAGTGTGGCTTCTAGAGTTTGTGATTAATTCTTGATCCAGTGTGGGGATGATGGATATGAGTGCCACACTCACCCTGGGAAGTAAGCTGAACGTTGTATAAGGGTGGGAGAGAGGCTTGCCTTGGTCTCTGCTCTGCTGCCACGGAGCCTCCCTCCTTCTTGCTACTTTGCTGTTTTCAACAGCCATGAACTGCTGCCCTCTACCATGTGCCACTCTGCCTTGGAGCCAGCTGAATATGGACTGAAACCTCCACAAACAGAGCCAATTTCCTTCCTTAATTTTGGGTGTCAGGTATTTTGTCCCAGCAACTAGAGAAAAACAACAGAGAATTCCTAAACATTGGAATATTAAGCAATACTTGTGAATAACCTCAGGCCCAAAATCATAATGAGATGTAGAAAAAAGCCTGAATGGAATGAAAATTAAAATGCAGTGTATCAGAAGCAATTGAGCTAGGCTGAAGCCATGCGCAAAGGGAAATGTGTAGCTTTAATCATATGTTACGAATGAATGAAATTCATGACCAAAATAGCCTTCTCAACAAAGTAGTGAAATAACTTAATTATCCCGATGAATATATAATGGAATAAATAAGGAGCCAGGCAGAGTGGCATGCACCTGTGTTCCAGTACTTTGTGATGCCAAGCAGAAAGAATCTATGAAGTGACCTTTGGTTTGAGGTGCATGAAACCTGTTTTTTGTCTGAAAAAAGAGCGACACCTGCGGGGGTGGGGGGAGGATTCTCATTGCATGAAATACTGTTTTTCATCCTTTGATTTTTAGTTTAGAAAATCCTTTTTGGATTTCTAAATGTGTTTCTTGTGTACATTTGTTTCTTGATCCATTCTGCCAGCTTGATTGGGGAATAAAGACAATTTGCAAAGAGTTGTTACTGATGGGTACTGACTTTTCATTGCATTATTTTCCTATTGCTGATTCCCTTTTCTATGTAACTGCTCACCCTGGTGTATTCATTCTCTGAGACCTTTTATCATTGTTAGCTTCTTTGTCTCATTCTGGAATATCCTTAAAGATTTTTTTGGAGTGTTTCATAAGCAGCTATTGAAGGATGGACAGGCAGTAGCTAGACAGGTAGAGTGGAATATCACAAGATCCTGTTTCCAAAAAAAGAAAGAAATAGCTGGGGATGTAGCTCATAGGTAGAATATCCCTGGGATCAGTCCTGTTATGGCTCCTCTAGAATGAAGGCTTACTGCCTATAAAGACTTACTTTATACTGCCAAGTGGAAATGAGCCTGGTATGGACTGTGTGCTCAGCTGGCAGGCGTCAGGAATGCTTGCAGGAGTCAGGGCCACTTAGCACAAAGGGTTTGCAGGGTGCTGTTAGCCAGTGGGAAGGTGGTTCCTTCTGCTCCTCCATTCTGCCTGGTCAGCAAGGATCTTGCCGTCACTTGGTGTGTGTTCTTTATGGCCTGGGGGAGAGCTATATGATTGGTCTTGCAGCCAGTATATTTTTGAGGTTGGTTTTGGGGTTAAGCATAAGATATGGAAGGTAAGAATGAGAAAAAGAACTTGAGCACTGCAGGCTAAAGCTATTTTCTTTTAAAGTTCATTTAACTTCTCATGCCATTTCTTATTGCATTGTAATTGTGATTGCTTTAGTTTCTTGGTGTTTCATCTCTGTAAGAGTGTTTATGGCATTCTAAAAAACATAGGCAGATGGATTTTCTTTGTATTCTTTACCCAGCCCTTGTGTTTGTGATATAAATCTCAAATTATTGTCCCACCACTTATGTGTACAAGTGTGCGTGTCCAAAGTTGAGGGTCCCGATACATATTTGTGGGTGACACTTAAAACTACTGGTGGTAGATTTATCAGCATTCCTAGTGATTTGGTCAGGACAGAGGAAGCCTTGTCTTCTCAACCTAAAATCACAGGAAAGCGTGAGATGCCTGCCCTGTCTCATACAAGCAAGAATGGGAGCTGCCACTACTATCCGGCTTTCATGCCATGGGAATCCTTGGCCAGTTTTGTGGGTTCTAAATGATGCACATCTTTGTCTCTAGGATTTCCCTGTGACCGAGCAGATAGTGGAGGATACAGGACCTGAGGATGAACGTTCACCGTGGCAGTGACTGTGACAGCTTATTGCGGCCCGAGGCCAGCTGTGTAGCAAATGATGCCTTAGCTGCTGCTCAAGAAAAGGAAGCGAACGGCCTGGCCTCGTCTGGTCTTCACAGCCTCACTTACCCCTTAGCCAGGAACGAAGGTATGGACGATTAGCTCCTACACTTGCGCATCTGCTCTGCCTGGAAGGCATGGATGTTCTTAACATGAATGTTAGCCAGGTAATTGGCTCAGCTTGTGTATCACATTTCTGTCGAGTTGGCATTCACAAAATCTCCCCAGCCTAACACTCCTAGCTCTGTGATGGTGACATAGGGCAATAGGCCCAAGCTCGGAGTCAAGACAGATTCAGATTCCAGCTCTGCTCTTTTAATATCTGTCACCACAGATGAGATCCTTACTCTTTCTAAAAGAGTTCTGCTTTTCTTAATCTAGAAAACAGTGTTCATATTCTTTCTTAAAAAGCTAGTGGGTTAGCCGGGTGTGGTGGCGCATGCCTGTAATCCCAGCACTTGGGAGGCTGAGGCAGGAGGATTGTTGTGAGTTCGAGACCAGCCTGAACTACAAAGTGAGCTTAAGGCCAGCCTGAACTGCACAGTGAGACCCTGTCTCAAAAAGACAAAAAAAAAAAGCTAGTGGGTTGAGTTAATGTGAATGTGCCTTATTAACTTAGAGGCTACCTTTAATTTTGAATATGTTTTTATAGTAACCTTACTATTTAAAAAGTTAATAGGTAACTGGGCATGGTGGTGCATGCCTGTCATCCCAGCAGCACTCAGGAGGCTGAGGCAGGAGGATCACTGTGAGTTAGTTCGAGACCAACCTGGGCTACAAAGTGAGTTCAGTGCCAGCCTGAAAGGTTAATACAGGTGCCTTATAGTAATCAGGAGAAAATGAGAGGCAAGAGCAAAAGCATGCATAAGCACCAGGGGTTCATGTGGACACTTCTGGGTCCTGTGTGTAGACACACAGTGTCCCAGTTCACAGGATTGAGATCAGACAGTGTGTGTCACATTTTGCCACCTGTTGTGAGTATGTGCTAATTTTAAAAATCCCAAAACCATAAAAGTATTTTGGTAACTAAAAATGATTGCAGAAACTCGATTTTAGGAAAATACTTTATCCTGCCTCTCTTGAGGACAGTGCTTTCATAGAAGGCATAGCAGCAGGCTTCTGGATAGAAGTATTAGAATTATGATTAAGCAAAGTGCACTGAGTGTAATGTTTCTGAGAAAATTATCAGATCTGTGCTTTTATCAGTAAGCGACTGCATTTCCATCAAATGCGTCAGTGTATTCCCCTCGTCTGGGCAGAAGCTGCATGCTGCTTGGGACTGTCACCCATGCGAGTGTGAACCCCTGCCTCTGCCTGTACGCTTCCTTTTGCCTCTGATCTGAGCTCACAAACAAGGCCTGAGCTTGTTTAGAGCAGCTGTGTGTCCGGGGGCCTTTTTCCCATCAGTTACTTACAAGTTGGGTGATTCACTAGCTCTACTTCTTGTCATATTTTCAAACTTGCAATTTAAAGCATAGCAAGGCTAATTAAGCAAATGTCATTTACTGAGCAGTGCCTTAACTCGGAATTTTACACACAGTGCATCCTTCAGCTCAGGGACAGGTCTGTGGTCAAGTCCAATGCTTGCTTTTCACATAGAACTGCACCACAGTCCAGCCATCTGCCCACTGGTTTACTTCTGTCTACGGCTGCTTTCCAGCTACAGTGGTGAGCTCATAACCTGCAAAAGCTAAAATAATGATGAGACCCAGGGCTTGGCAGGCTCCATGGTGCTGCTGGAGGCAGGCACCGGGGCTGAGGCTTTGTGAGCAGGCTGAGCTGTGGGTGTCAGCTGTCAGGAAAGCCTGTGTGGTGGCTGCTGTTTGCACATGGGGGGGAACTTGTGTAGCTTCTTTTCAAGTCCCTGTTCAGGCAGTGTGCAGCTAGTGCTGCTTCCTTGAGTTCAGGCACAGACCTAATTCAGTGACTGCATTGTTGAGGTTCGGCAGGCACCCTAGAGGACAGGGTCAGTCCTGAGGGGTCCACTTCTCTTTGAAGAACAGCACTGGAAACGCAACTCTGCTTCCGGCTGCTGAACAAGTTGTTTCCTGCCTGGGTGGTGTGCTGTGTAGATGAGGGCTGTGCCTGGCACTTCCCTGTCCTGTAAGGTGTAGACTCTTAAGTAGGTTTTTGGGTTAGATGTTTGCTTCCTTAACTATTTTGTCATCAGTGCAGGAAATCAGACTAATTTCCCAAAGGTTATGGTGGTGGATAGTTGTATACATGTTTAAAATGCATGAGGGACAAAAATGAGACATTCACTTGTACTACACATGAATACTGTATTAAGTCTGTGCCTTTGTATGTTTGAAATTTTTCATTGAAAAATAAATGTGTTAGTAAATGCGTCAGGGTTACAGCAGTCATGTTTCTGCAAGTCCTCTGGTTTCACATAATGTCTGTGCGGTACCAGGTGAGTTTTGCAGTTTCCAGAATACTCTCATACTTTTATTTCAGTTGGTTATCAAAACAGCCCTGTGAGGTAGCCAGGGTGAACACTATCACCTCGTTTTATTGATAAGATCATGTTTAGAAAAATGAAATAAAGTATAGAAAACAGCTCTTTGGTGATACTAAGACCAAAAACTGAGTGAATCCCAGAGCGGTCTGCGCTGAGCTTTGGCGCTGGAGCGAGGCCTCCCTCTGCAAGAGCTCTGTGGCGTTGTCAGGAGCCTCCTGTACATACATGGAGCTTTTGGGGAAACACAGTACATCACAGGCTCCCACTCTTAGGAAATAAAAGATAAAATAAATAATTTTCAAGAATGTAAAAATTAATAGTTGTATCATGACACAACATTGAGCTTCTAAAATAAATTATTTTGTAGGGAGAAAAATAAAATAGAAGTAAAAGCAGTTGCCTTAGCACTTTCCCTAGGAGATTTAGAGGGAGTGCAAGGGTCCATTGGGGCTTCACATAAATTCTTTTCTATGGATTAAATTTTTTAAACAAACATCTGCGCAGTTACGTTTTATGTTTTCTTTTGTCTTTTTGAGACGAGATTTCGCTATGTAGTTCAGACAGTTCTTGAACTCACTTTGTAGCCCAGGCTGGCCTCCAGTCACCAGATCCTCCCAAGTGCTGGGATTACAGGTGTTTGCCACCACACCTGGCATAGTTTACATTCTAAAAGTCATTTCAGCTGAGTGTGGTGGTACACACTTATAATCCCCATGCTAGGGAAGCTGAGGCAGGAGGGTCAGTAAGAGTTCCAGGCCAGACTGAACTTTGTAGAAATAGCTTTTGTTTTTTTTTTTTATCTTTTTGAGACAGGGTCTCCCTGTGCAGTTCAGGCTGGTCTCAAACTCACAACAGTCCTCCTGCCTCAGCCTCCCGAGTGCTGGGATTACAAGCATGCACCACCACACCCGGCCTTGTAGAAGTAGTTTTAAGAAAGCAAAAAAAAAATAAATAAAAATCTGCCCTCATTCTTTGTTGATCCCCACATGTACGTGGGGGAAAAGTTCAGGAATATCCAGTATGAATCTCTATAATAGAGTTTAGCTTAGTTTAGTTTTTTAACTTGCTGTAGGCAAGAAGTTTTGGTTTTTGCCCTGTGAATATAATAGGAGCTTACAGGGGTGAGGGTGGATGGGTTGGTGTTTTGTTCTGTTGGTTCGTTGTTTTAAAAGGAAGACGGTTGATTTTTCTCTCAAGTGACTTGTTTGTCTGATTGGTTCTTCAGATCTTTCCCAAGACTACGCCTCTTTGCCAGCGAATCTTCAGTTCCCTCATGTAATGCCACTTTCCGAGGACATCAAAGGCTCTTCCTTCCAAAGTGGGAATAAACGAAATCATGAACCTTTCATGGCTCCAGAAAGATTTGGGAACAGCACCATGGGCTATGGTGGTAACTCTCATTCCCAAGCACCAGAGAAAGTGACACTTCTCGTAGATGGCACACGGTTCGTTGTGAATCCACAAATATTCACTGCTCATCCGGACACCATGTTGGGAAGGTGATTATGAACTTGCTTCCAAATCACTCTGTTCTGTGTAAACAGAAGTACATGCTACCTACCTTGCATTGTATTGCTTATTTTTCCACCTTTATCCTCTCATGAAGATGAACAGCAAATTAGTAAAGCCCCGTGTTGGGTAGTGATTGGAGGGGCAGCTGGGTTTCTTGCACAGTGCTAGGTAGGGGCTGGGGTGGTGACTCAGGTGGAGGGCTTGTCTAGCGTGTGCAAGGCTGGTGTGCTACCCACGGCCCCGCACGGAGGGGTGGAAGCAACCTCTGCAGAAGTGAGTAAAACTGGTCAGGACCGTGGAACATAACTTGCCAGATCTCATCTACTCTTCTGAGTTCACTGTAACAGGTTCTAAGTTACGCAAGTTAGAGATCCTTGGATAAGTGGATCCTAAGGTCATGTTCTTTTTTTCTTTTAAGAAGAAAAAAAAGTGGTGTTAAAGAAATGTTCCCCATGACACAAGAGAGCTGTTTCACTGAAAAACATTTTATGTGCCGTCTTGTACCACATTCATCCTTGGCAGTAGATGCTGTGTTGCTTTTTTATTTTGTGTTTTGTTTTTAAACAAACAGGGTCTTACCTGTAGTTCAGCCGAGCTCTGAACTCACTGTAGCCTTTGCTTGGCTCAAACTCACAGCAGTCCTCTTGCCTTGGCCTCCTGAGTGCTAGGATTACAGAGGTACACCACCACGCCCAGCTGTGCGGAACGCTGTATTGCTTCTGCTTTTTTTTTCTTTTTGAAACGGGGTCTTGCCATGCAGTTCAGGCTGGCCTTGAGCTCACTTTATAGCCCAGTCTGAACTTTTTTCTTTTTAGTACATACACTAATAGTGCATATAATTATGTATTATTGTATGTAATATTACTATAAATATTACATGTAATAATATATGTAGTATGTATTTACTGCATAGTGAGTACAGGGTTTTACTATGTAGATCGGACTCATAGTGTTTAGCCTCCCATGAGATGGGATTACAGGTGCGTGCCACCATGCCCACTCTTAATCATCTCAGCACGTAAGCCCCAGCTGCTGTGTAGGCTTGTTTGGTCCCATGGCCCTGCTCCTTCTTGGCCATGAGCTTATGGATGGGGACACCAGTTGAGAAGAGTGGATTAAAGCAGACTGCACCATTAGCACAGTTAGATAAACCACTCTGGGCTTGCGTCCTGCTGATGGTGGGCAGGAGGAATTGTACTCACAGTGTAGTGTGCACTCATGATTCTGAGCACACTCAGCTAGACTCACCCAGATGTCCAGAAGAGTGTTCTTTGGAGACTTATCAGGGAGCTTTTTTGTGCATCTTAAATGATTAGGAAAGCATGTGACATGGAATCATTTTCAGGCCTTTGGAAAGCAGCCAGTGTAGTATAGAGAGTAGCAGTTGAAGGCAGTGCTTCCTTCCCAGCAGGCAAAGGAAGGAAGCGGCAGGGAGTCCCACTGGGAAATCAGACTGGGCTGGCAGAAGACTTTCCAGTCAGCAGGCCAAGTGCTCTCTTCCCATCTGTCTGTTACTCCTCTCTCGTTGCTGGGACAAATACTCAGCACTCAGAATGAAGGAAGGAAAGGTTTATTTAGCTCCTAGTTGCTGGAGGTTTCAGCCAGCTCAGCCAGCTCCTAGGCTGAGAGGCCCAGGGTAGAGAGCAGCCTGTCTTGGTAGAGGGAGCCAAAGAGCAGAGAGTGAAGGGAGTGGCAGCAGCCCAGGAGCTGCCTGGCCTCTCCCCTCTTTCATTGTATGCAGATTACCTGTCAAAGGGCAGGTGCAGCATCCACACCCACAACTATAAACTGAAGCTTCTGCCTCAAGACTGCTGAGGCTTTGGGGGACACCTATGAACAAATCCGTAACAGCGTCTCACATCTCACAAAAGTATGGCAGGAAATCACAGAAGCATCAGGAGTGGAGGGGACTGGGAGGAGCAGGGAGGCTGAGAGAGATGAATAAGGAAAGCATGCCCAGACTGCTGCCCTCACGACTTCAAAGTTCATTCTGGGAGCCCCTGAAACATGTTAAACTGCTAGAACCCCAGTATCACCCTCCCTTCTACATGACTTGAAACCCCACCTTCAGAGTAACTGCGGGCTGCTAAGATGCACCAGGAAAAGCAGCAGCACAGCTGCACCTGCTGACACCAGGGGTCTGCAGAGGCCATCTGTGCAGGGGCTGATATGCTGCAGTCTCAGCAGAAATGAACTTTTAGGGCCCGCTGCTGTTCTTCTCTGCACACCAAGGCTGAGAGCACCTACTGCTTCCAAGTCCTGTCTGGGGAGTTTCCTAGCCTCGGCCAGCCCTGTAGGTAGGACCTGATACTGTGTTCTTCCCTTGCGCTGGGAGCGAGCACAGTGGAGTCTTCCAGATCAGGCAAGGAGGGCACAGCCTTGCGGATGAGGGGTCCTGCTGGCAAGCTGACGTGTCGCCTGGCTGTCTTTCAGGATGTTTGGACCGGGAAGAGAGTACAACTTCACTCGGCCCAATGAGAAGGGAGAGTATGAGATTGCAGAAGGAATCAGCGCAACTGTGTTCCGCACGGTGCTGGTGAGTAGTAGTGTTTATTTATTGTGATAGCCTCTCTCTTAAGCATTCCAAGAGCCATGTTACTGGCTTCAGTGGCTCTTTGTCCAGTCTTTGCCTTCTCTCACTTCCTCTTCTGTGTACCTGGAGTCCTTCCTGCTGTGTGAGCTCAGTCCTTGTCAAATCCTGAGTACCAGGGCTTGCATCATCATCGGTGGTGATCCAAGGAACCCCGCACTGCAGCATAACCAACCAGGAAGCTCTTTGCCTACCTTTCTTCCTCTCATTTGTTCACAGGATTATTATAAAACTGGTATCATCAATTGTCCAGATGGCATCTCTATCCCAGACCTTAGAGATACATGCGATTATCTCTGCATTAACTTCGACTTTAACACTATCCGATGTCAAGACCTGAGTGAGTACAGAACAGCTGCCTGCTGCTCCTGAGCACCCTATCAGTTGGCTTAGAAGCGAATGCTTGTTTTATTACTAAATGAAGTTTAAAGTATAGGCTGACATCCTCTACAGAACAGAGGCGTCCTACTAACAAACCCATCCCCATCCTGCTTCAATGTGTAGTAAACAAAGGAAACCCACACTGGTTTTGCAGTCGAGTTGTACAAGCCAGGCCCACGCTAGCTGGCTCCCGTATAGGTAGGAGCTTGGTGTCAGCCAATTGTCTGTGCAGAAAGGCTCCCTGACACAGGCAGCCAGCATAAGCCAGGCACATGGCAGGCACGGGAGTAGGAAATGCCCCTTTTAACTGTCCCCTTCCCAAGTACAGCAGCTGTGACCTTGTAGGTGATAGGTGCCTCTCTGTGGGAAGCACACTCAGCTATTGCCTCCCCCCCAGGTGCTTTGCTGCATGAACTGTCCAACGATGGTGCTCACAAGCAGTTTGATCACTACCTCGAGGAACTCATCCTGCCCATCATGGTGGGCTGCGCCAAAAAAGGGGAGCGAGAGTGCCACATCGTTGTGCTGACAGAGGAGGATTCTGTGGACTGGGATGAAGACCACCCTCCACCCATGGGAGAAGAGTACTCCCAAAGTAGGAGCCCTGCAGGATCTCGATGTTTTTCACAAAAAAAAAAAATTGCTGCCTGAAGCAGCTGCTGGCTGCTAGAGCCAGTGTGACTCCCTGTGGGGCGGCAGTGAGGGTGCTCCCCAGGAGTCTGGCCCCATGCTGTAGTTGCAACCTTTCCCTGCTGTCCCTGTCCTGTTCTTTTTCAGTCTCTTCAAACTGGTCCCAGTTCAAAACTTAGTTCTTCTATAAAAGGTTTGCATATAAAAGTCATGTAACTTGCATTGTCCACTGTTTGCCTGCTCAGTTTCTTGGTAGCCTTCCAAGTATATTCCATATGCATGAACAGTTGCATACTAGTTTTTCCATTTTTCCAAATGATACCTTATTCAGACTGTGGCACTCTTACAGCTACATAGTATGCCATCGCACAGATGCGCTCTCATTGATTTAACCAGCCCTGTGAGGCTGTGAATTATAAATAATGCATGGTAAACATCTTTGTAAGCAGTCTTCACATATGTATTCCTATTTGACCGCTGTTGCCAGGTTCTCCCCTCCTTGCAGGTGGTTATGCAACTTACACTCACAGACACCCTCACCAGTGTTTGCAAAACTTTTTATCTTGATAACTCTTTTTTGTATTTTATTAGGGAAGGGTCTACAGGGTGTTCAGGGTCTCATTACAAGATCAGACTCTCATAGTGACCCACCTATTTACAGCCTCCCAAGAGCTGGGACTACAGGCACGCCTAGTCTCAATTGAAAGTGTGCCCTGGGTTTGGGGCCTGGGGTTTGAACACTGCCGTCCTGCCTCTGCAAGGGCTTTAATCTGCTGAGCTATGTGGCCAGCCCTTTTGATCACTCCTTAATAGTTAAAAAAAAAAAAAAAAGCACCTCATGATCTCTGTAGTTTTAATTTGCATTTCATGAGTGAGGCTTTTTATGTTTATTTTTTGAGTGAGGCTTCTTAATATTTACCTACCTTTCTCTTTTTCTTTCATTCTTTCTTTATAATAAGGCCAAAAAGCTTATTTGAGAAGTGTGGGCTAGTTGGGTATGGGAGAAGTCAGCTCTGCAGAGCAGATGTGGGCCAAAGAAAAAAAGGATAAAAAAATGGAAGTAAGCGCTACGTTCGGACGTGGTGTGGGCTGTTGCGATAAGCGAACACCTTCTTGGAGCCCCTCTAAGGCCACCTCAGCTAGCGGTGCCTGTGCCTTGGCCCCATCACCAAGTGTGGCTGCTTTTCTTCCCTTTGCGGTTTGCGGGAGCGCCCTGTGTGGCAGCTCCAGTGAGGGGACAGGCTTTCTGTACTTGTCGTTTCAGTGGTGTTAATGGTGGTTTTGGCTTTGCACAGATGCTATATTTTTCTGCTATGTCTTCTGGGGTTTATATCATACTCAGTCCTTCCCTACCCTGAGAACATAAAAAATTCCTTTCATGGTTCCTATATTATTTCACATTTAATCTTTGACCTGTCTGGATTCTTTCTGTGTCAGTGGTCAAGTGCACCTATGATAGTTGGCTTCTCTTAGCTTGTGCCCTTCCTCTACAGAAGTCTTTGTGACTAACTCCAGTGTTTTGTTTTATTTCAGTTCTGTATAGCTCCAAACTCTACAGATTTTTTAAATATATCGAAAATCGAGATGTCGCTAAAACAGTGTTAAAGGAACGGGGCCTGAAAAACATTCGCATTGGGATTGAAGGTAAAAGACCCCAGTCATTCTCAGATTGCACACTTGTGAAGCAGGCTGTAACAGTCCACAGTGCATGAATTCAGAATTGAGCTTCCAGGGGCCTGGAGGAGAGGGGTATAGGAAAACTACACTTCTCACGGGAAGGGATCCTATTTTTTTTTTTTTTTTTTGGTTTTCCTTTCTCTTTCCTTTTTGCTCCAGTTGGAAAAGCTTTTAGGTTTCAGTTTACTCTGTCGGGATAAAGAGCGTTGAGGGCAGAGGGCTGGTGGGTGGACTCCGGGCCTTGGGCTTCTCCTGGGTGTAGTAGTTTGGCCAGCAGTGCTCTTGGTGAGGGTTTCTGGGTACAGTCCTTCAGGAAGTACAGTTGGAGGGCCGGAGCCGAGGACAGTTCCTCTGGACACTGTCGGGGTGCGGTGACAAGTTCTTCAGGTGGTGCTGGCCAGGGCTCCCCATCTCCTTTCACTTTCGCTTTTGAGAGGAAGGAGAAAACATGCAGAGTGACACAATTTGCCAGAATCATGAAATAAGCCTTTTTCTGTTTCAGGTTACCCCACCTGTAAGGAGAAAATTAAGAGAAGACCTGGTGGTCGGTCTGAAGTTATCTATAATTACGTGCAGCGGCCCTTTATTCAGATGTCATGGGAAAAGGAAGAAGGGAAGAGTCGCCATGTGGACTTTCAGTGTGTCCGAAGTAAGTCCCTCACGAACCTGGTAGCTGCTGGCGAGGACGCCTCAGAGGACCAGGAGATTCTGATGCACCACCCACCTCAAGTAGATGAACTGGACCGGCTCAACGCCCCTCTTGCTCAGATGGTTTCTAATGACTTTCAGGATTAGGGCTGTCACAGGTCTACCCTTACCAGAGGGCTTCTGTGTGGTGGTTGTCTCACCCTGACATGTGTCCCCTGCATTTGGTCTTCCTGTAATGTGTCATTTGTGGTAAGTTTGCCCCTCCCTGCAGTGGGTGAAGAAGCCCTCTGGTAATCAGGCTACCAGCTTGGCAGCAGCCCTGGTAACTTGAAAACTTGGGGGTCTGGTGCTGATCGCTGAGTCTGCATAAAGTGCAAAAGTAGGAAGGAAAGTTGAGACTCCCTTCACCTCATACTTAGCAAAGCAGTTCTCATCACCCTTTCTGTTCTGGTTTTGTTTGCTTTATCTTCCATCAGGCAAATGCACAGTAAGGGACAAAGGGACCAAACATAAGAAGAGAAGATCTCTCTTCTAAAGAAAGCCAGCCCTGAGATGTTTACGAGTGAATGAAATCCCAGGCCTTGGCCTCTGTGCTTAGACTGCAGCTGGAAAGAATAGGCTCATTCAGACCTCAAAAGGAAGGCTGGGGAGGTGGCTCAGTGGAATAAACACATCCCTGGCAAGTGCAAGGGTCTGAGCTCAATCTCTGGTTCCACAAAAAAAATTGTCAGGAGCTGAAATCCAGTTTCCATGTTAATGCAGTGAGCAGTCCAGAACCACATTAGGCGAGTTCTTTGGCAGGAAGAATGACTTAATGATATTTATGAAAGTGGTGATTGATTTGGAAAGAGACCCTTCAGGGCAGGCCAGTTGTGTTTCTTGGCTGGATGCTGGTGAGCCCCTTGGGTAGCCCTGTGCCATGGTGTACAGTTTAAAGCAGCATCTTGGGTTTGCACTCGGGGTGAAGCTGGGTGGGAAACATCCCCAGCAGACTGTCCCAGCGCAGGACTTCTCTCTACAGGTGCTTCTTGTGCCAGGGCATTTGGAAGGTGTCAATGAATTTTGAATTTTAAAATACCCTAGTAACTGCCCACACACTGATTAGGAAAATGATGCTGTAGTCTCCAAGGGAAGGGCGAGTTGAAGGGAAGTCAGGCCCGCCTTGCCACCTGGCGTGCTGTCACTGTGTTAATACTGCATGGTGGGTGACAGTCCAGGTCATCTCCCTGACCCCATCTGCCTCTGACATGTTTGTGGGTGCTAGCAGCAGAGCTAAATTTAGAGTCCCAACATCAGACAATGGTTTAGGAATTATATCCCCCTTTCTGGTCATGTCACCCGGCACTTAGCCCCCCTGGATTGTGAATGGGTGCGTGGTTTCCTTTAGTTCCTTAGTGTAAGAATGCAACTGGTTTTCCTAAATTCATTTCCTGCAAGATGCTATAGGGCAAGCAACTTGATTACTTAAAAAAATAAAATTGGGTGCCAAGAACTTCCTGGCTTGAGGAATAAGAATTATTCGGGGAGCTTCCAACTTGAGGCCATCCTGCCTCCACCTCCCAAGTGTGAGGCTCACAGGCCTGCACCCCTACCTCAGCCTAACAGTGTTCTTAAGGGAGTTCTGTGTGATTGTGGCTCAGCATAGTGGGAAACAGGGAAGCAGTGTTCTGTTCCTTACTGGGAGAAAGTAGTAAGCAGCTAACCACCTGTCACCTGGAGTTCTGATAGCCATGGTGTCTGTCTGTGGGGCCCTGTAAGGGGAGGGCTATGTGTAACCAAGCAGCTCCTCTGTGCGGTCATGCATAGGTAGCCTTGGCCCTGCCAGCATCACATCCATACCAGCAGCTGACCTCCCCAGGTGGTCCCATAACGGTGCTTCCTTCTCACTTCTCAGTGGCTTCCGTGCCCCTGGAAAGGGAATTTGAGTCTCTGATTCTGTTGGCGATGTGAAAAAACTTTTCTTCTCGAAGTGTAAACATGCCATAACTAATACTTTATTTCTTCTTTAGGTACAAAGTTGTGGAAGTAGGGCATAAATTTGTATCCTGTGTAATTGATTATTCTAAGGCATTTAAGAACTAGGGACTTGTTAGGCATGGTGGTGCATGCCTATAATCCCAGCGTTCAGGAGGCTGAGGCAGGAGCATCATTGTGAGTTCAGGACTAGTCTGGGCTACAAAATGAGCTCAAGGCCAGCTTGAACTTCAGTGAGACCCTGTCTCAAAAAGGCCCAAAAGAGGAGAATGGAACTAGGGACCATCTCCACCCCTGAATTTTAAGTTAACATGCTTTTGGCCTCAACCCAGTGGGGTTTGAGCTTGTGGAAATCTGTGAAGGTTAATCTGGAAATGTCATCAAATGGTGGTGACTGTGTGAAAAGGGGACCACTTTCTTTACCCACTGCCCCATCTCCCGTGCTTACACCTTAGCCATTACTGTAACTTAGTGGCCAGTCAGTTTTTGCAGAGATGAGGACCAGTTGTGGTCATCCCTTCAGAGCCAGGTTACTGCCAAATAGGCAGATGTGGAAGTTGGGTTTGGCATCTTTTTTAAGCACCTAAGTAAGCCATGCTGCTCATACATTTTTGTCTGTCCAGAGGGTCTTGGAGCTCAGCAAGCAAAGTCGACCCTGAATTTGAGGGTTGGAATCTTTTGAGTTTGTGCCTGCATCATCTTACAGTGATTAGGAAACAGCCATTGCAAGAGTGAAGGACAGTGCTTGTCACATTGTTTAATGATTTCTCCAAAGTAGAAAAGTTGAAGTGGCAGCAAAAAGGATAAGAAGAAAGTAGCTGGATTTCCTGCACAACTTGATAGCCAAAATTATTTTAAACTAACCCTTCAGGACAGGTATGTTATCTGATGTCTACAGGCCTATGAAAGTACCATGAACGAGGCCCAGTACAGATGGTGTCTTTTTCAGTATTCTGAAGGGTCAGTCTATAAACATCCAGAGCACAGGTTTTAACTCACTTTGTCATCAAGTGTAATGTGAAGTCCAAAGTTCTTAGGATTCAATGCCACTTCTTGTCATCACTTGGAAGGCTTACACGGACACAGCTCAGAAAGCAAACTGATGCCTTGGGGGCGGAGCACACTGCAATCTGGATGGGCTCACCTTTGCAGGAGGAACAGAATGGCCTTGACTTGTCCTCAAGGCAAAGTGCTTGTTTGTTTCGCCTCCTTACCTTGTATTTACTCTTTAAAGTTGCACTTGTTCACCGACCAGTGTTTACCAAATCCCGTATTAGGGATGCTTTTTTCTATAATAAAGTACTATTATTTGTGTGTGTGTGTGTGTGTTTTAAGCAGGAAATTAAAGCAAGTGGCTACCTTCCCTGGGGGTACAGGCCTCCCTTTGAGCAGCACTTCTTTCTCCCACTGTTAGCCAGCTCACAGTTCCCTGAGCCTGAATGCTCACATTCAGAACCTGGTTCAGGTATGGGGCACAATCAGAACTACTCAGCCAGGTGGATCACGTGCAGGGTCAGCCTGGGCAACTTGGCAGGTTTGGCCTCACAACTGTGAAGGCGTTGGGACTGCTGGCTAGCACGGGGGAATGTCCTTGAGTCAGCCGGCTGATTGATGGTACTCGTGCTGATTATTGTCTGCAGCTGTGTACTGGCAGCTGCTCCAGGACATTTTAATGACCAAGTGGAGCAGACAGACACGAGCAGGCCAGGCCAGGCCACTCAGGAAGCCCCAATGAACAGAGGAGCTTCTTTTTACCAGGGAGAGAGGACTTCAGAAGTCGTGTGAGAACCAATTCCTGGCCGTGCAGGTGGAGGAGGTTGCTGTGGCCACAGATCAGTGTTCTTTTTACTGGGGCCTTGGAGTTCATGTCAAAGGTGGGCCAAACTCGGAACCCAGGATTTTTCTGGGAGAAGGGAACAGGCCTGGTAGGAGCAGAGCCCTGCAGTGGGCCAAGAGTTACTGCAGAGGCTCTGGTAGCACAGATGGCCATGCCCCAAAGTCACCAGTATCCACTGAAGGGAGCCCTGTGTGTATAACGCAGAATTTCTGGTGTGGATGACCATGTGGGCTAAACAGCCCTTGGGAACAAGAGGAGCTCTCTGAGGACGTGGAAATCTGCCTAGTGGCCATGGATTCAGAGAGCTGGGGGATTCAAGTAGGTCAGCTCCAAGGGTCTGGTAAGCCAAAGAAAGGGAGTGCACGAAGGGCAGATGCCGAAGCCTGGCCCCAGCTTCGCTGTACAGACACTATGACATGCCTGTGCTTGTGGACCCAGGCTTAGAAGTTCCCAGTGCTTTGCTGCTCTGCATTCTAAGCCTCCTAAGCCGCTTTGCTTTAAAACATCACAGTTCCACTACTGTTTTCACAGTTTATTCAGAAGTTTACATTTCAAATGTGGGCACTTTCCCCTGCCCTTCCCAACAGCCACTAGCACTACTGATCCTCTCTACCATGCTAACCACACTTGCAGAACACAGGGCCTGGGCCCCTGCTATTTGGTAATACAAGGACTGAAGTTACACAAAACATCTTTCCACTAACAGGCTCTGAATGAAAGCTTAAGGGGCAAACCTATGCTTATCCAGTCAAGACTTCCCTAATACTCTAACACACTAAACCCCAAAGCAGTTTCACTTATCACAGTGCCTGACACTTTCTGAACAGTTAAGCTGGGGCTCGCTTTCCCCACAAGTTTCGTCACAACTTGCAGTTGGACAGGAAGCATCTCCCGCTGTGGCCTGCCTGTGAGAGGCCACACAGTTCCCACACGGGTACAAAGGATGCTTTAAGAGCTTTCAAAACTTAAAACCAAAAGTGATGTATTAATATTGAACCTTTATATTTTTCTGACGCAGCAATGTCCCCTAAAGGTGGTGGCAGCTGTGACAGAGAAGGCACTTGTGCTAAAATTTAGAGGGTCTTGAGAGACCACCACTGTGGAGAGGCCTGGTCAGCACAAGCTGCAGGCAACCCTTCAGGCCAGGGAGAGCTCCCCCAGGAAGGCATCTGCAAAGGAAAACTTCATAACCATGATTCCAAGGCAAAATGGCTACTCAAGGTTGGGAGAGGACAAATACTAAGAGGGGAGACAAACACGGCTGACCAAGGACCTGTCTGCTAGCTGCAGGCTCCACCTGGCTTCTTCCCTCACTTTTCCTGGGAGGGCCAGGGTAGCTAGCACCTCAGCCAAGAGGCCGTGGGACCCCACTTCTGGCTGGGCTCCCCTTGCTGCCTTCCCAGGAATCTGAATTCCTGTGGGTGGCACTGGTAGGTCCTGCTGGTCCACAGCAGTGGCCTGAGGGCTTTTCTACAGAGCCTTGAGAGAAAAGTGAGGGTTCGCATGCAACCAAACTCCTTGGTGGTTTCCGGGCCTGTAAGAACTGGTGTCCCCTACAGACACTGAGAAGAGTGGTGCGAGTCTTTCAGGTGGGTGGGAAGCGTGAGCTAGGCAGGGGACTGAAGGGCTGTACCTTAGTAGCATAAAGTGCACCATGGACAGAGGCTGTGCAAAGCCACTAGCTCAGCCGAGGCCCGGGAGCCCTGCCCGGGCATAGCTGGTAATTCCCTCAGCCAGGATGTTGGCTGCTGAGGTGCTCCTTATTGCTTTATTTCCTTAGTACTCAGGAACCTTTAGCTGTAAGAAGAAATACTTGGTGGGCTTGGCAGATAGCATGGCCCTACCACAGGGCTGGCAGATACTCGGCAGGTACACGTAAACTCAGGAAGTCTAGAAGATGGCTATTTCTCCCCTTCGTTCGCATGAACTAAGGAAAATCCAAATTGTTTTTTAAAATACCTATCAAATTGGCTCATGATGCTTCTAAAGAAGCAAGGAAGCTGTTTATGGCTGATGTAGTAAAAATGGTTGTCACTGTTCCAGGAGGATTTGGACATGTGATGGAAGAAAATCCACCTCCTCCCACACTTTGGGAGGCTGTTAACGACAAACTGACAGGTGCCATGAATTGCTTGGAGGCTCTTTCAAGAGTGTGGTGGGAAACCTTGATGAATACAAAGACCTTGCTTGCTCCGTTTAGGAGGCCACGACAAGGGTCCTATTTCGCTGCTTTCATGTAGGAGGGGATTGCCCCCCTGGCAGTCAGGCCCTCGAAGCGCTTGTATGTGTAATTGATGAAGACCCAGTCTTTGTTCTTGTAGTCAGTCTCAGGGTGGTTACTTGTGGCCACTGGGAAAGAAACAGATGTGAGAGCCGACCCACTGTCTTACCCCAAAGGCTTGCTTGGCATCGGAAAGAGGACAATCTGAAGGATGCACCAGTTTTGATTTGGAAAAAGGGATTTTTTTTTTACTATGAATTTAACAGCTTGGCTTGCCTGTGTTCTTTGTACTTCTACACAAATATTATTAAAGTTTTATTTTCCCACTCTCATTTTAGTTTACCTAACTTTAATGACAAAAAAGCAGGTTTTGTGACTTACCCACCTAGATGAGCAGTCTAAACAGGAAAGTCTGAAACAAGGTCTCACTGACACCCAGTTTTTTTTTGTTTGTTTGTTTTGTATTTAGTAGAGGGTCTTCAGAGTCTCACTACACAGATCAGATTCATGGTGATCCTCCTGATTTCAGCCTCCCAAGAGCTAGGATTACAGGCATGAGCCACCACACCCAGTCTGCCACCCAGTATTAGTACTGGAAAAGTACTTGCGAGGAACTTGGAGAACTACTGTTCCTCTTCAGTTCTCTACCCTGATTTGTAAACATCATCCCAAAATTGGGGGTAAGGGTGGAGAAATGACAGTAACAGAAAAGAAAGTAGCAGAGGCAAGGCTGGTAGAATTACCTGTTGGCTTAAGAATATCAGATTCTGGGAACTCATCGAAGTTTGAAGTATCATCAATGCTTTTGATCTCAATAGATATCACAGCAGGCCTCTCCCTGCCAACAGACATGCCAGAAATTATCACAGGTAGCACTCAGACACTCACACTTGTCATGTCTTTCTCCAGATGACTGCTGTGGGCTGACATGGCAGCATTTATTTTCTCTTGAAAAGCTTGTGAATGCCGACCAAGCCAAGAGACGACATCCAACAAGTTAATTATGATGAAAAAATATGAGTAACTCAATCATTTATAGCTAGAAAGAAAGGAATAATAAAGGGAAACTAAAATATCCCTGAGATGAAAAAAGAATGAACGTGTTATGTACATGCAACAACCTCAAGAGAAACGTGCCCATTATACACTGCACACCTGTACTAATAAAAACGAGAAATGGGAAAATAAAATCCCTGATGACCTGCCCTGTCTACTAAAAGGGGAAATGGAATCTTTAAATGTCTCCTCATGTAAGGTTCTCCCCTTTTACTCACCAGAGGTACCAAATAGAGGGCTAAATAAAGAGGTAGCAAAGGTAAAGAGGATGCAAATGGAATACACTATGAAATGAAATGACAAGCCCCAACTGCATTCAGCAGCCAGTGAGTGCTAGGTAAGAAGGTCCGGGGCGAGGGCAGGGGGTGTGGGCTCACAGCCGCTGGCTGCCCCCACCAACCCCCCTGGCAAACTCCCCTTTCTTTCTGCACACCCCCTCCACCTTCTTCCATTCCTTACCCCCTTCTCTATTTCCCAGTAACCGCCTCTGCCCTTGGGCTGACAGTCCCACTGGTGGTCCTCAGTGCTAGCAGAGGCCTCAGGCAGAGCAGAGGTGGCTCACTTCCTACCACTCCCTCAAGCATGGAGCCCTGCACCTTGCTGGTCACTGCTGGACGCCACATGTTCTGCAGCCTGTCACTAGGAGGGTGCCTGGCTCCCCACCTTCCCCATCCCCATGGGTGAACACCCAGAAAAGATCCAGAATTTCTAAGACGCTTTCTCCTTTTTTTAAAGCTTGCCAAGGATGGTGGTTCCTTCCAATTTAGCATTAAAGAAACCACAGACTTTCTGAAATAATTCTAGATATTTTTATATGGTATACCTGATATGTTCCCAGTCAACACCTTCAAAAAAAGAATTATTTTTGATTTCCTCAACTCCAGGGGCTCCAATTCTATGTTCCCATTCACAGCAGAATCTGGAAAACACAGATACCTTTCAGCACACCTCAAATTTTTTCTTAAAAAAAGATCTCCTTTTTTCTTTTTCTCCTAAGAGAAGAGGAAGAGGAAGCAGGGGACAGAACCAGGAGAGAATGAAAAGTTTTAAAAAATTCATTCCTGTCATAAACTCTGAGCAGTTAGGTTGGGGATGGTTTGCAATACCTCAAAATGAGATCCTTGGCTTTTTCAGAGATGGGAACTTCTGGAGGAAAAGTCAAAGTTTCTTTCCAATTCATCACCTTCTTATATGTCTCTTGAGGGGTCTCAGAACAGAAAGGTGGATAGCCTGTAATAAAAGAGGGACTTCGAAGCTTTTACAACCCAGAACTCGGGAGCTAAGATTAGTCTCACCGCGGTCGTGCATGTCCTCAATGACCACTCGATGTCTACGTGTCCACTGCTCAATGACACAGACAGGATTTCCACTCATCCCAGAAAATAAGCCATTTGTCATGTTTTCCCAACTCCCAAGCCCAAAATGGTATGGTTCCTCTGGTGCCACTAGGAAGAAGTAATGCTGGAGCTGGGAAAAGAGGGGACATAAGGAGAGATGCAGGTATGGGAGTCACCAGGCCCCAAGAAGTGAAGGATGGAACAACACCATTACAGAAGGAGCCTACTTGAGGGTCGTCCGATACAGTCAAATGCCAAGAGAGCTGAATAAAAGCATAGGTTGGAAAGCTGGTTTCCAAGAGAATGCCATGCCCCTTGGACAAGTGCGGGGCAGAGGATAAACACTCACATGCAGTGCCCTGCCTAGCCCTCCACACAGGGTGCATCCACCTCAATGGGCCTCCATCCAGTGACCCCAAGAAAAGGCAACTGAAGACTCCACGCCCAGTCACCACAGACTCTCCTAGTGTTCAATGACACACATGTCCCCTAAATTGAGAGACACCATTCAAATAGGAGGGAGAGGTCAATGGACCCCATGTTTGAAGGCTTTGAGAGAAGAAAGGAACAGTGAATTACACGTAGAGTGAGGCAATACCCAACCTTTCTGCATGTGCAGTGTGATTTAAACATATAGTGTGTTTAAATAAATCACAAGGGGCTGGGGAGATGGCTCAGTAGAATAAGTGCTTGCCTGGCAAGCGAAGGGCCCAAGTTAATCCCTGATTGCTCCAAAAAAAAAATTACAGTAAGACAGACCGCCACCAACCCCTCTCAAAACACTACTCTCACTTCCTCACTCCTGTCATTGCTCTTGCCACCTTCTGCAGCAGCTGTAAAGTCCTTTTCCCTGTCCTTAGTTGGGACCCTGGCCACCCTGACTTCTGCCAAATTGTGCACTGTGAGCCAGAAGTTGCCAAGTGCAGTGGATAAGGTGAAAGAGGGGCAGGCAAACGTCTGCATGAGCCTGCCTTTCTGCTGGACAGCAATGCACAGCAACAGTCCAGTATTTTTCATCACATCGGAACTGCTTCAAAGTAGCACAACTGATGGAGTGTTTGAAGGCAGGGGGCAGTATGTTGGGGGGAATTAATGGCAATGTGATTTTGACTGTAATAAAAGATAAAATTTTAATATTCACTGTAGTTTATGATTACCCCATCGACAAAAGGTGTGTAGTAAGTGCCAGTGACTAAAAGGACTACTACATGGAAAGGATAAAAGCACAGAACAAACAATATAGTAAATGATCAGAAAGGAACCAAGGGAAGTCTGAGAATACACCAGCAGGGGGCATGTCTGACTTAAGTGTTATCTAGAAAACTTCACTTATAAAGCCAGGTGGGGAGAAGCACCCAGACTGCCCTTGGCTGAGACCGCCTGATGTCAGTACAGCCTGTCCTGGATGCACACAGAGCCCCCTGGAACATGCAACTTACCGATTAGCATCTCATACATGATCACCCCAAGCGACCACCAATCACAGAGCTTGTTGTACCCGGTCTGCATGAACACCTCAGGAGCAATGTAGTCAGGAGTGCCTACTGTGGAGAAGGCCTGAAACATGTACCACACGTCAGGGGGCCTGGCCAGGCCTGTGGTGCCGAGCTCTTGTCCACAAGCACCACCAGGAGTTACCCCAAAACTAAGTCAGCAGGAGGCCTAGTGCACTAATGCAAGACTGATTTGCCAGAGCATTTTCCAAAATGAAAAATAAAGCTTTCTAATGAGCTGAAAGAGCCTTCTAAATAGATCCAAAGCCTCAATTCCCTGGGTCAAAGTTATCACAACTAGCACCATCATTTACTGGGTACCCATTAAGACCCAGCTCTGCACTTCTTTGTGTATACACAAGCCTATCCAGTCCTGAGGAAGCTTCTTCTACAAGGAGCACCTTGTGAATACAATGATGCAAAATACAATTTTTTTGACTTTTTAAATAGCTTTGCTCAAGACCAAAACTAGTTAAGTGCAGAGTTCACTTTGAAAATTAAGTATCTTGCTTCACATCATCCCCTTTTCCAACAGAGGTGTTTCTTGTACAGAGAAACAGATGAGGTTTGTTACTAAAAGCTAAAGTTACATTCTATATAGGTCAAGTGTTTGTACATGTGTATTTACCAAACTTACTCATTTTTGTTAGTTACTAGAAGAACAATTTCTATCCTCTTTTCTTTTTTATTTTTGAGACAGGGTCTCACTACGGAGCCCAAGATGGCCTCCAGCTCCCTGAAATCGTCTTGCTAACTCAACTTCTTGAGTGCTGGGATTACAGGACTGGCTGCAGCACCACACCTGGCACTAGAGGAACAACTCCTAAATTCAGTATTTTGCTCTAATACACCTGGACTATAAAATTCTAGGAAAAAAAGAGTTCACTATACACAACATTTGGGGGTTTATCACGAGGTTGTATTCTAGGTGCTTTAAACAGTCAAAAATCAAAATTTCAGCTGTGCTTTAAAAAAAAATTATTATGAAATGTTACAGATATACAATAAAAAGTCCACAATGCAACACACATATGCCACCCCATACTAGAGGTTAATAATATGCTGTATTTGTCTTAATCATTTGTCTTTTCAAAGTGAAATTATAGGAGTCGGGGAGATGGCTCAGTGGAATAAGTGCTTCCCTGGCAAGCACAAGGGCTTGAGTTCAAACCCCAGTTCCACCAAAAAAAAAAAAAAAAAAAAAGTTAAATTATAGAAACAAAGCTCTACCTTTAATACTCCTCCTCCCTTCCCTATGAAGTAAAAACTACACAGAAGCTGCTGTGATCTTGTGTGAATATGCTGACAAGCTGTATTTAGAAAAAATTAATGAGTTTCATACCATACTGCATTATGCTTCAATGTTAAGGTTTGTTTTTTTTTTTTTAACTCAACACTATGGTTCTGTAGTTTATTTGTGTGCGTCTTCACTCATTTCTACCGTACAAATAAATCACAACTACTTTCTCTCCACTGCTCTATAAACACACACCAGGGGCTCCTCCTAAAGCGTCACTGTGACCCTGCACACACACAGGCCTCAGCCCTGCGTGAGGCGGCTCGAGGAGACCCCACTGCAGCAGGATGGTGCTCTGGGCTCACAGGGTCTGGACAACGAGCCGTCCTCCGTGTGTCCTCCAGGCGGTCACTCCTACTGGAAGCATTCGTGGGGAGACGCTCTAAGTTTTCTGCTCTCACCAGCACTTGGCTTGGTCAGATTTTTAAATTTTTATAACTTGCTGAAAATAAAATGAGATTTTAATTTGTATTTCTCTTATTTCTAGTAAGGCTGAACAAAATGTTTGTGTAATTAAGTATCCTAGATGTTTTTATCCTGTAAATTTTTCATATTCTTTCCCCATTTTTTTTTTTTTTTAAAGTTCTGTTCCCTTTTGTATTGACTCAGGAACTCTATGAATTCAAGGCAGGAATTCTTAAGTTTTACATATTAGAAGTATCTAGGGCTGGCTAGAGAGCTCAGCAGACTAAAGCACCTACTTGGGCAGAGTGCATCAGCTGGGAGTATTTCAATCCCCAAATTACCATGTGGCCCCGCCCCTGGGCTACACTGAGACGTGATTGAGACGGGAGGTTGAAAACAGGAGGATCACAAGTCCAATCTACATTGTGAGACTTTACTAAATACATCAAAAAAAATCTTCCAGTCTGAAGCATATCATCTTTATTATTGCTTTTGAAGTTGTATTTGTCACATACCAAAACCTGTCACATATATGACATTTATGAGGCAAAAGAATGAAATGAATACCTATGAACTCAGCTAAAAAAAATAATGCCATTGTCATAAATACCAGTCCTGAATTTATCTGCACACCTCCCCACCTCGCCCTCCCCCCACTGCTGAATTCACAGTCATTATTTCCGTTTCTCAACAGGAAGTGAATTTTGTGACATCTCTCCACATGATATTTTATTTATTTCTTTTGGGCAGGGGGTGGTAGGAATAGAACTTGGGACCTTGTGCTTGCCAGGCAGGCACTTATGCCACTGAGCTATATCCCTGTCCCCCTTAGTTTTATTTTTGAACTATATGAGACAGTATCATTCTACATGGAGTCTTCTGCTATCTGATTTTTCTATTTAATTTTGTTTCTAAAATTGATTCACAAAGTTACCTGTAGCTGTTGTTACACTATTCTTGCTGCTGTAAAACACCCTATTCCAGAATGTACCCACTTCCTCGTGGATGAGCCACGGGTTACATTCAGAGTTCTCTTATTAGAGAAAATGCATGCATTCAGGACTCACTTGCGTGTGTAACCAAGGGTAGCACTGCAGGCTTCCGCGCCATCTGGCTTGGCTTTTCACTTGTTTGTATCTTGATATACGGGGACTTTTGACCCTTTAAAGTACTAAGATAAGTAGAAAACTTCCTTATGATTTGTACTGCTTTTTTTTTCTTTAAATGTCTTTTTGAGACAGGGTCTCACTATGTAGTTCAGGCTGGCCTTAAGCTCACTTTGTAGCTGGTCTTGAACTCAACAATCCTTCTGCCTCAGCCTCTCAAGTGCTGGGATTACAGGCATGCGCCACCACGCCCAGCTGTACTGCTTGTGTCTAATTAAAAATCTTGCTTTGCTCTGAGGTCATATAAATATTACTTGTATTTTCCTCTGAAAGTTTTATTTTTCATCCAGCATTCTTATATAAAATGAAATTAGGGATCTAGATCCATTTTTTATTCATAACTTCTTAAAATACAAATATTAACATAAATGCTCATAGGTTTTGTTCCTTGTGTGTCTTTTAATCTTTAAAGTCTGAACCTGATTGGGCCCTGCCTCCAAAAAGTATTTTCATTCTAATCATAAAGGAAAAAACCTATAGATACCCTTTAATTTAGAGATTAGATTTATTCTAGCAAAGATAAATATTAAGTAAATCTTACTTGATCAAAGAGTACATAACTAGAGGTTTACTGACACAGGGAAATAACTCCTTCAGATACTAAGATGTTAAAAAAATTCATGAATGTACATGTACCAACTCTACCCAAGGAATATAAAAATTATATACTACAAACATGTACTAATAAAACAAAAAAAGCAAACATAGCCAAGCAAAGGTTCAAATATGTGAAGGGTAAGAGAAACGTTTTCACTCTGCGTCTAGAGCTGTCACAAGAGCCTGCTTCACTTTCTGCAGTGTTTGTGTGAGATGGAGCCTTTTCAGTCTAGGGAAGGAGCCACTCCTTCCCAGCCTGTCTATTTCCACACTGAGGTGTCCTCCAACTCCACCTTCTTTCTTTTGTTGTCTAGGCACAGTGTTCCTGAGAGCTCAATCTGGAAGAACTCTGTTGACTGGCAATAGTCATGTCAATCACATCATGTGTTCTCAATCTCAGGACTTCATCTTAAGAGTTTTATGGAAATAAAGTATTTTCTATTGATCGTTGTCCATAACTTCTACCTTAAAAAATAAACTGACAAAGATCATATATACCACCTACCTCTGTGGTTTAATAAAATCAAGCTGACTCACACCTTTCCCTTAATTACGTACCACGGTGTAAAGCTACCCAAGATCATATCACAATTTAAAACATTACAGCACGATCTAAGCCAAGGAGCCAGGTTCAAGCTTTTACTTTTTTCAGTGACTCCCGAAGGACTGAAAAGCAACAGGCTGGGGAAGTAATTGCATACTGCTGTTAGGAGTGACCCAGAGCGGTACATTCATGCTGAGCATTACCCAGCACCTCCCTTCAGCTTGGTGCTGGCCAAACAGGACCGTGTCCAAAAGTCAAAAGGCAGTCACATTGGGAAGCCTAAGAGGTGGCTTTACTTTCTTTAAGTTATGAAGACAGGTAGTGTGGGAGTGACCTTAATTTACTCTTCCATTTTTACCATTACTTGAACCTAGTCACTACATCAGGGACTTCAATTTATTCAATTTTCAAAAAGCTTTGAAAATGACATAGAATTCATTCTATAAGAACACTGTTTCCTAGTGAAGGTGACATGACCTCTGGTGCACATCAAGAAGCACAAAGTTTAATTCAAGAGTATAAGGATAAATCAAGGTGTTTAAACTTAATTGCCCCACAAATACATGTTAGCACAGTAACCAAAAATTAAGTTTTGACCTGCTTTCAAAACAGAGAAAGAACTGATGTATAACTCAATGGCTAGCAGGTACAAGGCCTTGGGATCAATATTCAGCAGCACCAAAATCTTAAGAGATTCTTCACCATTTGATGAAATATTTTAGTTAAGGTTAAATACTAGTTTCCCAACAAGGTGGGCACTATCATTTAATACAGCTTTTTTTCAGTGACAGACACATTTACTGTAGAGTAGAATCACACAGACTCTTAAACCCAAATATCACAGACCACCGCATCAGAGTCTCTATGGGTAGGAGCCAGACACCAGCTATATTCTGAGGTGGCATGTAGTCCCGGAAAGACACACTGAATGCTGGGTGCAGGCCTGTAACCCTAGCACCTGGGCAGCTGAGGTGGGATGATTCCTGCAAGTTCACATCACTCTGGGCTACAGAGTGAGGTTGAGCCCAGCCTGACCTACAGAGTGAAACTGTCTCAAAAAAAATAAAAAAACAAAAACAAAAAATAATACAAGTATCTGGCCAATCTGCTCCTGATACACCCTAATCTCAATAACTTACATAGTTTTTTGTTTGTCTGTTTCTGAGACAGGGTCTCTATAGCTGAAGTTGGCCTTGAGCTCATTTTGTAACCCAGGCTGGACTCAAACTCAGAGCAACCTTGCCTCAGCCTCGCAGGTGCTGGGACTGCAGGCATTGCCACCATGGCTGATATACAGAAACAGTTTTCAAAACTATAAATACAATTTAGATTTTTAAAGTATATCCTAACTCATGAGGAAAGGAGACTCTGTTGAAATTAAATGTACTAACCTCAAGTATCCCTAATACTTGAAAGACATAAAAGATTTTCAGTCACTGTATCTCCAAAGATGTCACATAAAATCACAACGCATGATATTACCACTGATAAACTTTAATGAGAACAATACAACCCCTCCCCCCCGTTTGTCCCTTTTTTCCTTCCTTTCTTTTCTTCCCTCCCTATCTCCCTTCTCTCACTCCTTTCTCTTTCAATCAAGACAAGGTCTGGGCCAGGCATGATGGTACACACCTGTTTCCAGCACTGAGGAGGCTGAGGCAAGATTGCAAGTTTTAGGCCACCTTGGGCTACAAAGTGAGTTACTAAGTTGTTCAGGGAAATTTTGTCTCAAAAAAAATTCAAGGTATTATCAAGGTAAAGCAATAAGCCTACTTATATTTATTTGAGTGATTTCCAGCTTAAACAAAACTCCTTTGGCAAGAAAAGTGGAACAGGAAGGAAAGGTAATACTAAGTATTACCCCTATGAGATCAGAACGAGGCCATTCACTAAAGATGAGTGGTCAAAACCTAGTATTATCTGCTCTCCTTCAAAAGATTCCTTTTGGTGCTGCCCACATGACAGGTTGTTGCTAATGGAATGTTCCACACAGGGATATGCTGCAGATGCTCACTGTATGCAAATGTATGCACTTATTTCTGAATTTACTCATAGTTGGTTTGTAGCATTTCAGAAGCCACAGATACTACTTACTAGCTGACGTCTGTTTCTTTTCCAGGTTTCTGCTTTCCTTTTGGAATTCATGTTTTGAAAAGCTACAAAGAAAGAAAACAAGTTCTCATCAAAATTAGGACAGGACTATTTACTACTTTGGAGAGTGCTGGTTTAAGTCACAAGAAACCATATGCTACAGTTTCTGTCAAGATGTCCCCCTAAGCCTTTCAGGCTGTAGAAGGTGACTGGGCCAGCAGGCGCGACAGCTGGCTTGCCCTTAGTGGTGACAAGATCCTGGAGTTTCCCTCCTCAGCTCCTCTCCTCCAGGCAGGCTCCTCCCACACCGCTTCTGTTCTAGAGCTGGCTGCCTATGGCCTGAACCCTACAGAGGCAAAATAAGCCTCTCCTCCTTTACTCTGTTAGTGTAGGATACTCAATCGCAGGGGTGAGAAAGTGACTAAGACACCTTCTTCCCACATATTAAAAATTCTGGAGGACGTATTTCCCAGTAACTCTTAAGAGCCCAAACCAGAGACTTAAGCATTAACAAAAACTACAGTGAAGGCTGCAAACAGCACTGTTATGTGGGTCAAATGGCCAGAGAACACAGTCTTAAGAATGATAGAGAAGTTGGTCTCAATAGAAACAAAGGCCCTCAAACAGACCTAAAACAGTTATAGTCTCTCAAAAATATCATTCAAATTCTACGAGTAACAATTGTTACACATTCAAGGACAACTGAGTTTGAACTACACTACATGCCACAAGCTTTCCCAGCATGAACGTGCTTTTTACATAGTTTTCAGTGCTGATAGTGCTGAAGGAGAAGTAACCTCATACAGATGAATTTCCTTCTACCATGACACAAAGAAGAGCCTGGGACAGTGGTGGTGAGCCTGTGGCACTGAGGCTGTGATGTTTTTCTTTTAACACAAAAGATATTAATGTGTAAACTGTTTTTCTAAACTACAACCTCAGTATTCGGGCTTAATTACAGGGTTGACACATTCCAACAAGAGGGTTCTCGGCTGTATTTTGGTATTTGATCTCTAAGGCTGCCACCACAGACCTAGGGTAGATCTCGATCCAAGCTGTTCCCAGTACTCACCCTCTACAACTCTGGCTAGCTGGCCCCGTATTCATCCACAGTGTCTTCCCAAGAGCGCTCTAAGGAAAAGTGTTTCTCGACATGAGCCTTAACATGCTGAGCAGCGCTCAGCTGGCCTCACTAGACAATCCCCATCATTTATTTCCTCAGAAACACACACTGTGAGGACCCCCATCACCAAGAAACAGTCCTCCACCCCCCTTGGGAACAAAAGGGCTCACACTCACTGAAATCACTGGGGAGGCTGTGGTTCAGATTCCTATAGAACTCCGTCCTATGTGCTTTCTTCAGTCCTGTGCAAAGACCAAAGTCAGAAAGTTTCACATGGCCCTGTGGAGAGGAAGAAAAGGCAGAAAGTAGAGAGCACACCTGCACATGGGACACAGTTCTGTCTCCTGCTTCTTCCCCTAGCCCCGAAATCTCTATGGCCTGAGGGTACTGGGATTTTTTTTTTTAAACAGATAGAAATGGGTAATAATAAACTTTTGAAAGAGCATCCTAAGTCCTACTATATTTAAATGATTTTCATTTTTGCATGTTACGTTTGGCCTCTTAAAATAGTTAAATACTCTATATAACCTAGAGTTTTTTACTATTTTAATGAATACAATCAACTATTTTAATGTTTTGACATGGTCTTCAAAATTACTGTTTTTGGGCCGGGGAGATAGTTCAGTAGAATAAGTGTTTGCCTGGCAAACGCAGGGTCCTGAGTTCAATCCCTAGCACCACAAAAATAAATAAATAAATAAATAAATAAATAAATAAATAAATAAATAAAAATTACTGTTTTTAATGTCTATGTAATAGACAATTAACTTTTACTACATTGTTATTTATTTAACCATACTGTATTCTTAACTCCATTTTCAATTTTTTCTTTCATGTAACATGGACTATAAGTACCCTTGACAGAGGTGGTTTGTATCCCCAATCCCAAATGTGTATGACATAGAGGGTGTCCTGATTAAATGGTTGTTAAAATTATGAGTAAATGAATAAATCTTGTTCCTATAGCATTTTCTCCTCTTGAATTTTACTGGGACAAATTCTAAGGAGTAAACTGCTTAAAACAGAAAGGGAACAATGCTCACAGTTAGTCACCTCTTTAACCTCCTTCTGGCAGCAATGAGAGTTAAAGCATGCATGATTCCTAATACAATGGCTGGCCCTATAAAAGAAGTGTGTATTCTTGGAAATGAATTTTAAATACATAGAAGAGGTGAGAAAACAACACAAAACAAACAAACAATCAGAAGAGGAAATCCTGATGCTCAGGGGAGACACCAGCTCAAGATCAATCAGAAGCAGAATGGCCAGATTTGAGCCTGAATGATTTCAACATGGCCTTTCCTCAGTACCACCCTCTGTGGCATTCTTGGGGTTCAACATACAAATTTTGCAGGCACAAGGCCAAAGGATACCTGCTTGGATGGGTCAAGTTTTTATGTTTTCTGTTTTAAGGAAATCCTTTTGATGTGTATTGGGGGAGGGCTCAGCAGTACACTCCTATACAAAGACAGCTTTGAGCCTACTTGGTATCTTTTTTCCGATTTGCAAATAACTTGTCCTACAAGCGAGGGGACAGATTTTAATTTTTAGTTCTCAAAATTGTATGTTTTGCTGAGGAAAGGAGCTATCTTAAAAGCAGTGCCTAGGGCAAATGTTATTCAAACCTAGCCTTTCAGAGAATTAATTCTGTAGCTATGCTGAGTATACAGCAGAAACTAAACACTTCAGTATGTTCACATCAAATCTATGAGGCTCAACACAGAAATGGACTTACTTATGAGGACACTGTACAAGTCTGAGCTAGCACAGTGTAGAAGGCACATGTGTTCCCAGCAGAATAGTCACTGCTCTCCAGCGAGACTGGGTTCCCAAAGCCTTGGGCTCCAAGGTATTTATGGACCTAAGCACAAACTACAACTAAGCCAAGTGCTAAGGGCATCTGAACTCAAAGCCACACAAGGCAGGCCAGTGCTTATTAAAAATATATGTGAATTTTATGGCACAGCAAAGATCTTATATGGCATTAACGTTTTAAAAGCAGAATGCAGGGCTCAGGAAGTAGTTCAGTGGTAGAGTGCATACCTAGTATGTGTGAGATCCTGGGTTCAGCCCCTAACATGGTAAAAACAAAAACCAGGCAGAATATAAAGCTATTTACTTTTTTTTTTGGGTACAAAATAGAATTCAAGGGCTGGTGAGATAGTTCAGCACACTAAGCCACTTCTCAGGCAAGCCTAGGGACCAGGGCTCAATCCCTGGCACTACATGCTGCACTGGCCCCCACCTCCTGGGCATGCTGAGCCACCTGTAATCCCAGTGCTGGGGAGGCTGAAAACAGGTTCACCACAAGTCCGAGCTGTGTAGTGAGACCCTATACCAAATACACAGGAAAAAAAAAATCAGAACTCAAAACAATTTTTAACTTTCTCAGGGCTGGGGAGATAGCTTACTAGAATAAGCACTTGCCTGGCAAACGCAGGGTCCTGAGTTCAATCCCTGGTACCACAAAAAAGACTTCCTCAAATTTTCCATGGTATATGTACTAAGCTGTTTTTATTTATTATTATTATTCTTTTATTTAGGACAGGGTCTACAGAGGATACAAGGTCTCATTACACAGATCAGGCTCCTAGTGATTCTGTTTTCAGCCTCCCAAGTGCTGAGATTACAGGTGTGCGCCACCACATGCAGTCTTAATCACTGTCTCAGCATTATGTCTTCAGCACTGAACCCCAGCTGCTGCACTCCGCCTAAGCAGGTACTTTAGTTCACTGAGATAACTGGCCAGCCCTACTAAGCTATTTATTTTTAAAATGCTAACTTACCTAAGTTATGGATATACAGAGGAACATACCAAAGCTATTAAAACAGTAGTTATTCAGTGGTGAGATTAAAGACTATTTTTCTTTAATTGTGGATAGTATTCAAATTCTCTGTTATATGTTTATTGTCATACTGAAGAGAAAAACTACTAGCCAGAATTTATCTGATAAGTCTGCCCTCTTGAAACAAAGTATTTCAAAGAAAAAGTCTCATCATTAAAAAAAAAAATTCATGTTTTCCAAAGAGAGCTAGAAAATTATCAGAAGATGACAAGGAAGAAAAATATAGTAGGGATTAAGTTGACTTTCTACTTAGAAGAAAAATTCAGTCAAGCAAAGATTCTAGGGCTGGGGAGATAGCTTGGTGGTCTAAGTGCCTGCCTGGCAAGTGCAAGGACCTGAGTTTGATCCCTGGTACTGCATGGCATGCCAACCCTGGAACCCTGTCTGAACTGCGTAGTGAGACCTTGCATCAAATAAATAAATAAACAAACTTATTTTTACATCTAAAGATAAATATAAACAGGCTATTCCAAAGGCTGGACAGAGGGCACGATCAGGAATTTGGACTCTGTGGGAGGCTTTTGCTTCTGCTATTGCCTTACTTCCTGGTTCTTGCCTGAGTTCCTCATTAGCTCAATGGAGGGTTTGGACAGATGATGTACTGGAAGTATAGTTAATTAAATGCTACAAGAGGATTGCTATCGTTGGCCTTATTACAAAATAATCTTTCAGTCAATTTTGCTCTTAAATAGTTTCACAAATATCTTATCAAACAACTATGAGTCTTTCTGAGAGCAAAAGCGACAACAAATTTTCCTTTTTTTTTAATTTAAAAAAGGAAAATCTACTAGGCGGAAAAACAGCCCTCACCCCCAGCTCAGATTAGCAAACACTACTCATGCTGCTACCCTGATACACACCTTGCTGTCTAGCAGAAGGTTGTCAGGCTTGATGTCTCTGTGGATGAATCCAAGTTGGTGAATGGAATCTATGGCTAATACTGTTTCTGCTATATAAAACTGAGTCTCTTCTTCAGTCAATGTATCTTTTTTCATCAACAAGGTCATCATGTCCCCTGAAAGTAAAAGGATACAAAGCCACCACCATACATCCACAGACACACACACACACACACATGCACACACACATAACACACAAACAAGACATGATTAAGTACCAGCTTTCAGGTATTTCTTCTCTATCTGCCAATATTTGGCAGCTAAACAAAACTCTTGTTACATTCCAGAAATTTACCAACACTTCCAATAGGAGGAAAATGGCAAGCAGGAGTTTCTAATACTTAAAGGATAAAAATCACAACCACGAAAAGCAAAGCAAAGCATTTTGACACCTAAGCTCAGCACCTGACCACTCACTGGGCTTTCCATTTGATTTTGGACAGAAAAAGGTAATTTGTCTTATATTTCTTAAAAGACTAAATATGCTTAGAATCATTTTTTTAGTTCAGGAAAAAGTCTACTATTTTTCATTCTGCACATTAGCAAGGTTCTCTACATCTAGAAGCAAATGGCATTTTCACATAGGTTGTACTACTCATTGCTATAGACAGAAACTGGCATGTTACATTAAAATGCCAATAGCTGGGAAGGCTGAAAATGAGTTTTCCATTCCACAAAACACTAGAAAATGAATCAATGAAAAGGTGTGACTCAAGCAACCAAGAATTAGTCCACAGGACAGGGGTGGTAGTGCACACTTGTCATCCCAGCACTTGGGAGGCAGAAGCAGGAGGATCACTGCAAGTTCAAGGCCAGCTTGGGCTACAAAGTGAGCTCTAGGCCTCCTGAACTGCACAGTGAAATCCTGTCACTAAAAGAGAAGAAACAAAAGATAAACAGAAAAATTATTTCAGCAGGCTGGAGTTGCAGGCAGTATCATCACACCTGACACTATGAGAAAAATTATTTCATAATTTTCAAAATTTCAAAGAAAGTTGAAAATGCTACACACTGGAATGTGTAACAACTGCCTCCCCCAAATGTGCACAGCTCACATCTCAAGATCAGTAGGATTTTTTTTTTTTGGGGGAACCAGGGATTGAACTCAGGACCTTGTGCTTGCCAGGGAAGTGCTTATTCCACTGAGCCATCTCCCCGGCCAGTAGGGTTTTCATAATGCTTTATTACAGATATTTAGGTATATTTCAGTATCTTTTATGTCTTACAAAATACACTGTCAGTTTTCAGCAGCTAAATGGTAATATTTTTCTGCAGTCCAGGTTTAATTATTTCTGCTGAACACCAACAACATAAAATAGCAAAATAAAGACTCAAATCCTAAAACTCAACGATGAGACAAAAGCAAAGAAAAAATACATAAGTAGTTTAAAATTATAAGAAATGTAAAAGATTTCAGATTAAATCCTACAAGTTATTTGTGTTAAAAGACAGAAGAGAGAGAAACCTCTGATTAAACAGACATCATGTAACTTTCTGAATTTCATTTCACTCATAACTTTAGTTTTTGTGTTCTTGAAGAAAAGTATGTATTTTCCCTTAGGGAACAATCAAACCATTTATTAGTTGCTCTTTTCAACTAAGACTTGAAAAACAGGCCTCACAATCAGCAGCCTTTGAGCTGAAGGTGCACTGGAGACGTGGGGCAGTGCTTGCAGGCCTGTGCTGGGTGGCTGGGTGGCTTCCACATAAGGCTCATGAGAGCAACCCAGGGCCTCACCTGTGAGAAGGTTGCCCAGACCATCGGCAAGCTCAAGCCAGACGGCCTACGGCTCTGCAGGCCAGCTCCACCGAGTACAAAGGGCAGGGTTCAGGGAACACAAGAAGCTACAAAAGATGGTGCTGGAAGCACATGTCGAGGAGCTGCAGACCAAGCTAACTCGTAGCTTCTGACTGTTCAAGAGTTGCTCCTCACCTTACTAGACAGACTCACTTCCAACCTTGATCAACTGGCAACAAAAAATTCTTGGTGACCCTGGATCCAAAGTGAGGTTTGCCAAGAGATTGAAATATTATGTCATAATTGTATTTGTTTTGCTCAAACTAAAAAGTCTGTATTTTTTCACCTGAGTTTGCTCAGTTTATCTGCTCACTGGGAAACAATGTGTTCTTCAGAAGACAAAGTAAGATCTGCTCTGTGTTCTCCCTGGAGTTGTCTTAGGAGATGCAAATGCAGAGGTATAGAAAATTTGAAATCTCAGAAATAAAAAAATCAATTCTGGCTTCTAATAGAAGTAATGAGAACTTTATTTCCTAAGTTAGAAAAAGAAAATTAAAAACTTAAAAGCAAAAAATGTTACGGGTTCAATTTTGTCAGTTGGATAATTTATATGATTCTCAATGACAACAAAGGAACAGAGCTCCCTAGTTTTAACTCTCACATTTTAAAGGACAAAGAGAAAGACATGTCCTTCTGAAATCATGAGCATGAATGAAAAGGTTACTACAGTGGAGAAAGGTACCCCAACACAAGACAGGTTACTGGTCAGTAACCTCCTTTAAAGACCTAAAAAAAGATACAGAAAGCAACCTTGTGAGCACAATTAAAAGTAGAAAGGGTTAATTGTTGAGAGAGAGAAACCACAGAACAAAAAGGAAAAATAACCTTTCATTGTCAAGTAATTACCTCCAGGCAGGAACTCCATGATTAGGTAGAGGTTTAGCTTATCCTGAAAACTATAGAACATTTTCACAACCCACAAACTGTCTGCCTCCACTAGAATGTCACGCTCCGCACGAATGTGGCCAACCTGGAGGTATATGCATTTGATTAATGACAAGCCTTGCTCTGCTCATCTGCTTACACAATTTAGATACTGTTTTGAGTACTGGGATGATCCAGAAGACCTGCGCAGGCACACTTCCTCGCTCAAAATTGACATTTGACTTGAAGGTATTTGGTGATAACTTCAGATAAAAGGCTACAAAAATTGCAAAATGAATGGCTCTAATATAAATGGTAATTTACAATACAAACAAGTGTTCAAAACAAGACTCTTAAGCAAATCCTACCTAAGGTCTGCAGCACCATCTAAAATGATAGTGACCATTCTAGAATAGTATGATGCCTCAGTATTTAGTTCTCTGCTAGGTATACAGTATGTTTAATCAATTCTTATTGAAATGAAATATAAACACAAAGTAAATTTACAGATTTAAAATAATGACATCTCTTCCCAGTTTTCTACTTTTTATTGAAATGTCTAGCTAAGGAAACCAAGTTGTAGATCTGGGAGAACTAATAGAATCACTTTGCTAAAATAATGTTTATAGTATCAAATTGTCTTACTTACTTCAAATATGCAACAGTAATAAAAACATTGCTAAATATTATCAAATATCACCCTCTCCTTTTTTTAAGGGTCAAAACAGCCAAAGTTGGTTTATTAAGACCCAGCTCACAACTTTAACAGAGGTTTGGTGTTTACATATGTTACTTGTCATGTGTTTAAACTATGTTCCAAAGTAAAAAACACATCAAGATTCACAAATAGGTACTTTTTCCTTTTTAAATGTATTTGGCACAGGGTCTCACTACACTGCTCAGACTCCTAGTGATCCTCCTGTTTTCTGGGTCTGCAGCACTGGGATTACAGGTATACACCACCACACCTGGTCTTAGAGGCCGGCTCAGTGTGCCTGAAGGTGGAGCCAAAGCAGCATGTGGAGCCAGGGATTGAACCCTGGTTCCTGCACCTGCCTCAGGAGGCACTTAGTCCACTGAGCTATCTCGCTGACTCTTCAAATGGGCACTTCTGGATGCAGAGTCAGTCCATCATTGTCTGGCTGAATATGATGATACACACACTTGTTAATGGAAATGTCGCCTACCACAACTCTTCCATTTGGGTCCAGACACTACACTCTCCCTGTCTTACACCAATCTGGCCTCATTCTTCCATGTTAACTCTCAGGGGCCTGAAGATAATAAACTTGCATTTTTTTTGGTGGAACAGGGGACTGAACTCAGACCCTTGCGCTTGCCAGGGAAGCACTTACTCCACTGAGCCATCTACCTGGCCCCTGAGTTTGCATATTTGAGTTTTCTCTCTACTAAACTAAAATTACTTTTTGGTTAAGTGTGTAATAGTTTCAATATGCAGAAAATATTTTTATATTTGTACTTACAGTGTGAGGTAAAACAAATATAAAGGTGATATAGAACAGTGGCATAAAAAACACAAGAAAACAAAAATAGTTTCATGAAACATCTACCTTTAGTTGTCCTCAGTACAAGGCTTTTGGGAAATGAATGCCACTTACTGCCTTGTCACCACCAGACACTGACTGTACTTTAAAAAAACAACTCTTTTATTTACGTATTTCAGACTCCTAGTGATCCTCTTGTTTTCAGCCTCCCACTGCAGCATGTGGTGCCAGGGATCGAACCCCGGCCCCTGTGCTTGCCTAAGTGGCACGTGGTCCACTGAGCTATATTGCTGGCCCAAAGACTGTAGAAGGCAAACTTCATGTGCCTGTTCTTCCTGGTTCCACTAAGGGTCTTAGGTATTGGAGGAGCCAAAGAAAAGGAGAGGCACTACTACTACTACCGTCCGTCACTCACCTTGGAGGACAGAATGGGGACAGTGACACTTCCTGCTTGTCAAGGAGAAAGCTACAGTCACTGCGAGCACAGCTCACCCTCACCTGGGGCTGAGGGGCAGCTGGAGCCCCACAAGGCAGAAGTGGAGTCAGTGGGACACAAGGCAGGAGAGGGAAGAGGCAGAAGTGCTGCTCAGACCAAAAGAGTCTCCTTTCCCCATTCTGTAAGTGTTTAACAGGGAAGGGTGCTTGCTGCTATCTGGAGTATAAGGTAGCAAAGATAAAAGCCAGTCTTTTCCCCCAGTAAAATAGTGCACTTGACATTACAATGGAGAGAAACATTGCCATTAGCTTAATGCTCCTGTTTTATCCTTTACAAGTTTCCCGGGAGCAGAGATCTTCACTTTGTGGGACAGAATAACAACCTCAATTCTCACTGGGTAGCGTTAATTCCTATTAAGTTTAATAAAAATGAACAGAAAAACAATTTTTCCTCTGGATAAGAAACCTAAAACTGTTTAAAAAAAAAAAAAAAGGTTAAGCTCTGAACCTAAACTTTGTCAGAACTATTAAAAAATAACAAAGGCTTTACACCGGCCTCCTAACTTTCACCTAGCACAAACTTGCTGCATGTTTCCTCAAAATGACTGGCTCATCTAGAGTCTTTAGCCAGAGATTTTAGCTCACAAGAGATGAAACCTAGGGAATTGAGTCCATCAGCTTAAGTGAGCTAAACAATTACATGAGTGTACTTTTTTTTTTCTTGTACTGGGAATTTAACTCAGGGCCTGTGTTTGCCAGGCAGGTGCTGGAGCCACTAAGCTATCTCCCCGGCCCTAGTGTACCATTTAATGTTTAAGTTAACACAGAATTTAAAATGCTAACCCTATTGAATAGACAGTTTTTCTTTTTTTTTTGTGGCTGGCTCAGCCCACCCTGGGGGTGGGGCTGGTGCATGTGGTGCCCGGGATCAAACCTCAGTCCCTATGCTTGCCTAAGGTTGCCTAAGTTGGTGCTTTAGACTGTTGAGCTATCTCAGCAGCTCCCCATTCCCTTTTTTTTTTAAACTCCTTAAGATAGGATTTTGCAGGGCCAGGGTGATGGCTCAGTGGAATAAGCGCTTCTCTGGCAAGCGCAAGGGTCTGAGTTCAATCCCCATTTCTGCTAAAAAAAAAAAAAAAAAGATGGGATTTTGCTCTGCAGGTCATCAGGCTGGCCCTGAACTCACTTTGTAGCCCAGGTTGAACCTGAATTCACAGCAATCCTCCTGGATCAATCTTCTGAGTTCTAGGATTACAGGTATGCACTATTACGCCTGGCTTATTTTTATTTGGAAAAATTTTAGAAATTGATTTTGAAGATACAATATTTGAGAAATGATTTTTGTAAGTTAATATATTATAATGTTGGGCAGTGGGTACATGCTCGGAAACATTAATAATTGTGAAAATATTAATATGCTTACCACTTTACAATTTTCTTCCAACTGCTAATTATCTGCTATCAGGTTTGGGCCTTTGTTAAAAGTATGGGAAATACACTTTGTAAAAATAAAATTTATTGCCAGGCGTGGTGGCGCATGCCTGTAATCCCAGCACTCGGGAGGCTGAGGCAGGAGGATTGTTGCGAGTTCGAGACCAGCCTGAGCTACAAAGTGAGCTCGAGGCCAGCCTGAACTGCATAGTGAGACCCTGTCTCAAAAAGACAAAAAAAAAATAAAAAATAAAAAATAAAATTTATTCATGCAATGTAAATATAAAGACCAACTGACACAGAACATTTTTTTTTTCTTCAAGATTAACTAGTATTCTTTCAATGCCTACACATCCATACTATACACTAACTTCTAGGAAGGTACAAACAGGGCTATCATGCATCTTGCATAAAGTCAGTGTTAGCGTTCTGGGCATGGTAGCAACACATCTATAACCCTAGCACTTGGGAGGCTGAGGCAGGAGGATCACTGTGAGTTCAAGAGCAGCCTGGGATACAAAGTGAGCTCAAGGCAGCCTGAACTATATAGTGAGAATCTGTCTTAAAAAAAAAAAAAAAAAAAAAGTTGCTGTCAGCTTAGTGTCCAAAGATTTACTGCAAAGGATCTGGTATTTTCAGCTGAAATTTCTGGAAGTCTGGGACCTTCTGGATAACACACAAAAAATGAGAGAAAAATTAAAAGGCCCATGTTTTGATGTGGCATTTACAGGAAGGTACAGAATACTCCATGACTACCCTTCCTCTCAGGAGGCAGACAGAACATGATATGGGGCTGGTCCCCACCCCTGCTCTTGAGCTCAATGGAGAAGCTCTCCCTCCCACAAGGTTTCTGCGTACCTGGAACACCAGGCCTCTTATATAGCACCTGAATCATAGCCTGTGGCAACTTGTTCTCGAGCTATATTAAGCTAGATTTAAAGAATGGTTGCATTTTCACTTTAAAAAAAAAAAAAAACCTATATATACTATCATTTATTTTTCATGCAATATTTATGTATCTCACAAATCTAGTTGTATCCCAAGTTCAGGTTTCAAAAAGTTTTCTTTTTTTTTTTGGTGGGGGAATAATTGCTAGGGATCAAACCCAGGGCTCAAACATACTAAGTTAAGTGCTCTATATTGAGAATATAGTTGAGCTATATTCTCAGCCCTAGAAAGTATTCTTAATCGTTAAAGAAGAATTTGTATTGTTTTTCTATTATTTATTAAATTTGTATATTTTTCAAATTCATTCAGAAACTGAATCATTGGTCTCACATAGGCAATGACAGGCTATTCAGAAGACCTAACTCTGACATCATGTAAAGTGAGGAATGTTAAAATGTTTTATGTTTTAAATTCCTAATTGCAATCCTTAGTTTTCAGTTATGATATATATATATATACACACAATTTCTGTTTCTCAGAATTTGATAAAAAACACAATACTATAGCAATTACGACTTCCAAAAAGGACATCTTGAGGTCAACTGGAAAATTAATATAACAGTGGCTTCTTTAATAAGCTTTCAACTTTAAAAAGAATGTACATAATCCATAAGCATTATTTGTATTTTTAAATAGGTTACTTATTTGTAGGGGAGAAATAGTATTATAACTATATACAATAGATTAAGAAAACTGTAACAAAATATACATTTCTATTAAGCAAATATAACAGTTATAAGAGACAAAAAATTTATAAACTGACTAAAAATACTACTTCAACTCTGCTTTACCTGCTCTTTTTCAAGCATGTCTGCTTTGCGGAGGATTTTCATTGCATATACATGCCCTGTATCTTTCTTCTGAACAAGCCGCACCTAAAATATGATAAAAGGAATGCTGTTACGGCTGTATCTGGAGGCCTCCCAAAGCCTCACATAGTCCCAGCTGGGGCTTTTCAGAGCTAGCTAGATCCAGAGTGTGTGATGCTGGGATTAAGTGTATGACGCTGGGATCAAGGGTGTGTAATTAAGCCGGGCGTGGTGGCGCATGCCTGTAATCCCAGCACTCGGGAGGCTGAGGCAGGAGGATTGTTGTGAGTTCGAGACCAGCCTGAGCTACAAAGTGAGCTCGAGGCCAGCCTGAACTGCATAGTGAGACCCTGTCTCAAAAAGACAAAAAAAAAAAAAAAAAAGGGTGTGTAATTATACTACTCTAATAATTAGTTTGGTACAGGTCTAGATATGGACAATGGGAAGACCCATCCTAGGTGTGAGTCTTACTTACCCTAAGGTAGTGTGTGTAGCCTGGATAGAATGTAAAGGATAAAAAGAGTGCTGCTGTCATGGCTTGTTGCTTGCTACCTGCTGCCTCCAACCTGCCCTGCTTTGCCATGGACTGCTTCTTTTCTGTGATGCCCTCTGCCAAGCCATCCCACCATGGAGCCGGCTGACCCAGACTGAGCCCCCTACAGACTGGGAGATAAATAAACTTTTCCTTCTTTAACTTTGGGTATTGGGTACTTTGTCTCAGCAATGAGAAAAGTAACAAGACAAATTGAAGTAAAAAATTCACACTTTTTTTTTTTTTTTTTTTTTTTTTGTCTTTTTGAGACAGGGTCTCACTATGCAGTTCAGGCTGGCCGCCTTAAGCTCACTTTGTAGCTCAGGCTGGTCTCGAACTCCCAACAATCCTCCTGCCTCAGCCTCCCGAGTGCTGAGATTACAGGCATGCGCCACCAAGCCCAGCCTTATATGCATTTTCTGAGACAGGGTTTTGCTGAGTCTTTACGTTTCTCAGTTTACAATCCTACTGTCCCAGTCCTCAGAGGATTGCTAGGATTATACATGTGTAGCTGGCTGGAAGTACTTTTAAGAGCACTTTCTCTTTACGGGACATCAGGAATTTTGGCCACTGAGGGATCTGTTTTATCTTTACCTGTGCCTTTGAAATATTACAATTCCCTTTGCATACTGATTTTAATAATATGTTACTCTTCCCACTAAGTTAATGTAATCATCACATCAATAGATTGCTCACTTTAGATGTTTTCTATGAGTAAGAATGACTTTGCATGGGCTCATCTAAACTGTCTCAACAGACTACCTCTTATGATTAAGCAGGGCTTTTATTTATCAGAGCAGCTGGCTAGCTAGGCATTGTGGTGCATGCCTGTAATCTCAGCTGAGGCAATTTAAAGGCCACCTGGGGCAACTTAGCTAGACCTTGTATTATAATAAAATTTTACAAAGCACTGAGAATGTATCTCAGTAACAGAATAATGTTTGCCTCACATGCCTAAGATCCTGGGTTTAATTCTCAGGGCCAAAAAAAGTGACTAGAGCAAAACTGAAAATGCTTTCAATTTCATATCCCTATCTATATAATTCTTTACCATAAATTCTGCTTTCTATAACTATCTTTTTAGGGGATGCACGAATCTGATGGGAAAAATGAAAGAATGGTGTTATGGTTTGTGTCTAGATGTCCCCTAAAGCCTCATGCAGTCATGGTGGCAGCTTCTAGAGTTGTGATTAACTCATGGTCTAATACTGGGATTATGGGTGTGAGTGCTACACCCACTCTAGGGTTGGCAGACTGCACTGGGTAAGAGGCTTGCTCTCACCTCTCTCGCCTGTTGCTTTGCCATGAACGACTGCCCTCTGCATCATGATTATGGAAAAGTACTATGTGAACAATAATTTCCTTCTCCTCTAAACTTCAAAACACTAACATTATCTCTAGCAAAACAGAGAAAAGGAGCTTTTGGACAGTCAAGACGGGAAGAAAGAGAGAAAGAGGCCAGACAGAGAGGCTAGCATGTGGGTCTCACACACTTGACCCACCTAATCCCATATATTCTGGTTATACCAACAACCATAAGCTTACAATATGTTGGAAGCTTTGAAGTCCTGTGGTATTTTTGTACTTGACAAGTAGCTATGGTTTTTACCTCACCAAATGCTCCTCTGCCTATGACTTTCAAGGACTCAAAATCTTCCAATCCAAGTCTTGTTCTTTTCAAACGAAGAAATTCTGTTTCTTTTCGAGCATGTGCTGATCTCCTGAGTCGTTTCTAATGTTGAAATAGAAGGGAAAGAGAAAAGGCTGAAATTCTGAAAAGTCATTTATATCTTGCCCAGCTGGAAAGCATGGCCATTAAGAGGCGGCTTCTCCCTTCCCTGGCCTTCAGATACCACGAGCTGGCCTCGCTGGATGAGGGTGCCTCCTCTGAGGACTCTAACCAATTTACTTGGCAACTCCCTACTCGAACATTTCTAAGAGGAAAAGCCAACATGATTTCTCACCCTCTGTTTTTCACACAGAGCAGCCCCTCATCTGCGGTAGCTTTTGGTGATTCCCACAAGCACTCTGTCTGGGTCACTGACAGGGTTCTGTGCAATTCCGCCTGCTTCTAAAGCTTTCCCACACAGTCACAAGCTGCTCACAGTCTTATTCTTCCCTCCACACCTGTGGGCAGTGGGCAGCAGGGCCGATTTGAGACAGGTCTTTGCCCTGACAGTGACTTCAGAAAATTACCTCACTTGTATGGAGCTTTCTTTCCCAATGAACTGCCCAAGAACACCATCTCTTGTTCTTTTTTTTTTTTTTTGTCTTTTTGAGACAGGGTCTCACTATGCAGTTCAGGCTGGCCTTAAGCTCACTTTGTAGCTCAGGCTGGTCTCAACTCACAACAATCCTCCTGCCTCAGCCTCCGGAGTGCTGGGATTACAGGCATGTGCCACCACGCCCAGTTTGTCAATTTTTTTTTTTTTGTCTTGTTCTTTTAAATTTTAATTTCTTTTTTTTGGTGGAACCGGGAATTGAACTTAGGCCCTTGCGCTTGCCAGGGAAGCACTTATCCCACTGAGCCATCTCCCCAGTCCACTTTTAAATTTTAAATTGGCTAATTTCCTTCTTTTTTCCTAGAATCCCAAACCTTACTGATTATTATAACTATGCCTAGAGAAGTCTTCCTCCTCTAATCTCCCAAATTTAGAAGGATGTCCGCCCTTAAGTTTCTCTGTATCTGAGCCAAAACCCCATGATGAACATCAGAGTTAACTTGATGGAAAAGACACAGGCATCTATTCCGTATTCCACAAGAAAACTCCAGTATTAATACCTCTTCATCTTTTAGGCCTTCTTCTTCCATCACTTTTTCTAACTTCTTTTGTCTAAAACAAACAAGAAAAATATATGAAAAAAAAATCTGAGTAACTTTCTACGCAAACATAACTTGTTTTTTAAATTAAGTTATTTATTTATTTGGACAGGGTCTCATTATGTAGCCCAGGCTGGCCCTTAACTCAGAAATCCTCCTGCCTCAGCCTCCTGACTGGTGGAATTACAGGTATGAGGCTCCAGACCTAGCAAACAACTTGTTTTGGAAAAAAAAAATCAGGCAAATCTAAGGGATGGGGAGATGGCTCAGTGGAATAAACGCTTTCCTGGCAAGTGCAAGGGCCTGAGAGTTCAATCCCCGGTTCTGAAAAAAAAAAAAAAAAAAAAAAAAATCAGGCAGTTCTACAATGCTTCATTCCAATAAAAAAAATTTAACTACTGTACTGGAAGTGAAAATATTCCCACCCTCTACTAGATGCTGTGTTTTCAAAAGATAAATTAATACAACACAGAATCTTATTTCAAAATTGAATCTTTTCCCTCTTCCTCCCAACCTCTCCTCTATACACAGTCATATTCTCCTTGCCAAACCATAATAGTTGATATTTAATAACTTTTTTTTTCCAGTGGAACTGGGGATTGAACTCAGGCCCTTGCGCTTGCCAGGCAAGCACTGAGCCTTCTCCCTGGCCTCTTAATAACTTCTTATATCAAAGTACTTCTCTCTGACTGAAATCTGCTTCACTTTTATCTTCTCTTTGTCCTTGCCAAAAACAAACAGTAACAAACAACACAGGTAAAGGCAGAAAGTGAAGCTTAGGGCGAGGGAATCAAAAAACGTGAGTGGCACTGCTAGCACCACTACCAAAACTTAACCACAAGTCTCTGGAATACTAAACTTTAATTTAAAAACTGCATCCAAGACTTTTTTTTTTTTTTTTTTTTTTTTTGGTGCTAAGGACTGAACTCAGGGCCTTCTATAACTGAGCTTCTATAACTGAACTCAGGGCCTTCTATAACTGAGCTACCCTCACACCTCCATCTAAGAATATTTTTGATCTATGACCTCGTCCTGATTTTATAAAGCTAAAAGGCCAGCTGTGGTGGTGCCCATCTGCAATTCCAGCATTTCGGAGGCTGAGGCAGAAGGATCCTTGCAAGTCTGAGACTACCCTGGGCTACAAAGTGAGCGCTCAAGGCCAGCCTGAACTGCATAGTGAGACCCTGCCTGCCAAAAAAAAAGTTAAAAGAAATAAGTAAAACTTCCTTATAGAACCATCATTTACTTTGTTAGAAGTCATGTAACAAATCTCTAGGACCAAACATAAGTAAGAATTTATGTCCAAACTCTTGGGAAGCAAAAAGACGCATCTGATCCTGACAAAGAAAAGAGTACCTACAGTTCCTAACATCTCCTCACCCAGCTCCCAGCATATTTTCAGATACCCAACTACATGTGTGCACATATCAAAGGAGAAAGGCTGTGTGGCGGACGTTTTTAGGAATCTGACTCCTTTGTGGCTGAGATGCAACCACAAAGCTGAGTAGGGAAGAGTATGAAAGTCAGAGCATAACAACATAACTACAGTCAATTTTTTTTTTTGAGATAGGGTCTCACTATGCAGTTCAGGCTGGCTTTGAGCTTTGTAGTGCAGCCTGGTCTTGAACTTGAACCATCCTCCTGCCTCAGCCTCCCTAGTGCTGGGATTACAAGGCATGTATCACCATGCCCAGCTGGTCAATTCTTTTTTGCGTCATCCTATATCCCTCCATTTTTTTTTTTTTTTTTGGTTAAAATTTATTTATTACAGTGCCTCGCTACACATCACAGATTCTTTTTTTGCGGGGGGGGGGGTCAGCTCAGCCCACCCTGGGGGGAGGGGCTGGCATGGCATGTGGTGCTGGGGATCGAACCACGGTCCTTGAGAGCTTGCCTAAGCAGGCGCTTTAGACCGCTGAGCTATTTTGCCAGCCCATCCCTCCATTGTTTTGACTGTTTGACCACACTAGGCTAGGCTACAAATCTAACATGCTATCTAATGCCACAGAACTGCCCTTCTGACTATAATTCAAACCTACATACAAACTTGAAGGTTTCTATAGCTTTACTGTAAGTGCAATTAAATTGGTTTCAGTAGAACACCTGTCTGGGAATAAAGTTATCAGAAAGTAAATCCTTGAATATAATTAGATTTCATCAGATTAAAGTATGGAAGAAAAAAATTGTCATGACAATAACTTACTAGGACCTGGTCTACAAAACCTTGAGAATACCCAAAATACCAAGCAAGTCTGATGTTGGGCTTTAAAATGACATCCTTTGTGGGGTGACACCAAGGAACTAATGTGAACATGATTTGAGTCACTCTGACATTTTGATAATCCAAGAAAATGGTGACATTTTGGGGGATGTTTATTGAAGTAAAAATAATAGCTATCTGTACTTAACTTTAAAACAGAATAGCAAGAAAAAAAAAAATACAGTGAAGCCAGGCATGGCATGCCTATAATCCTAGCTATTCAGAAGGCTGAGACAGGATTACAGACTTCAGGCCATTAGTGAAAACTTGTCTTGCTGTCTTCATTTAGTGCAGGGTCTACAGGGTCTCATTACACAGATCAGACTTGTAGTGATTCTCCTGTTTTTAGCTTCCCAACTGCTGGGATTATAGGAGCACACCACCACACCTGGTCTCAATGGAAGAAGTCTCAGCACGCCCTTGGGGGCAGAGGCCCTGCAAGGCAGGCCAGGGCTCAAACCTTGGACCCCCTGCATCTGCCTAAGCAGACACTTTAATGTGCTGAGCTATCTGGCCGGCTCTATGTTTTAAGATACAAACAAACAAACAAAAGGGTTGGTGATGTAGCTCAGAGCCCAGCACTGGGTTTTTCACATCTAGCACTTCAATCAATAAATAAATGAGATAAATAGAGCAAATGTAGCCACATCTTAACAATGATTGAGCCTGAAGGGCAAATACACTGAAGACAGGTTTACTGTATTTCTGTGATTGTTTGAAATATTCATAATGAGAGGAAAAAAGGCTGGCCCTTCATAGGCATACTGCTGGTAGCAGTACATGTTAGCTAATTTTATGGTACAAATCTAAAATGCCCTCTAAAGTCTCCTGTATTTAGAGATGGGGCTACTGGGAAGTGTCTGGGCCACGTGGGAAGGGGAACTACATCAATCACAAGATTCAGCAGCTGATGAGTGCATCCCTGCAGGTGCTACTAAGAGGTGGCTTGAAGGTGGGTCACTGGGGGCTGAGCTGGAAGAATGTGCTTGTCCCCAGTTTCTCTCTTTTTCCTCTGCTTTCTAGCAGTCATGGAATGAGCAGATTTTCTCCATCATTCCCCTTCATCATGATGTCTCTGTCTAGGAGCCAGTTACCGTAGACTGAGCCCTTAAAAGGAATTGTGAGCCAAGTTAGCCCTTTCCTTCTTTAATCTGTGGGTCACAGGTATTTTGTTCAGCAACGAAAAAGTGATTAATGCAGAAAACTGATTCCAGGGGCTGGGGAGATAGCTCAGTAGAATAAACGTTTCCCTGGCAAGCAAAGGTCTGAGTTCAATCCCCGGTTCCACCAAAAATAAAAACCAAGAGAAAACTGACACCAGGAATGGGTTGTTGGTATCTTTTCTTGTGGTTCAGAAGTCTTTGGAACTGGTTTGCTGCATGAGTTTGCAAGATTTATAGATGCAAGCTAGAGAAGCCGTACCTGTAAACAAAAGCTTATGGGTGATTCTGGTCAGAACTCAGAAGAGCAAAATGTTGATAGGAATGCAGATAGTAAAGGTCAAGTTCAGGAGGTTTCATTTGGGGATAAAATTCCACTTGAATTGGACTAGATGTGCTAATTCTGGCCATCTAAGTTCTGTTTATGTCAAAGACTTTGTGAAGCTGAGCGTGGTGGCACACACCTGTAATCCCAGCACTTGGGAGGCTATAGTAGGAAAATCACTGTGAGTTGAGACCAGCCTGGCCTATAAAATGAGCTCAAGGTGAGCCTGAACTCCATAGCAAGAGCCTGTCTCAAAAAGAAAAAAATAGACTTTGTGAGGTTGATTACAAATATGGCAGAAAATAAGCCCAATGTTCAGGTTGTAGCATGAGTGCTGCTCTCTGCTTTTCATCATATTTATAACAAGAATTAGCACAAACCACAGCTGAATTTGAAAAAAAAAAAAACAAAAAAACTGTAGCTTGGTCAGATAGGAAGCTCCAGTAAATTTGGGACTAAGGAGAACCTGCTAAAAAGATCAGCATTCAAAGAGGTCAAGTACTTTACATCAGGACAATAGGAAAGATGTTTTATAGGGCATTTCAGGAAATAGCCAGACCACACCTACTGCAGATTCAAAAATGTAAAAGGATAAACTCCTCCTAGAAGAGAACCCAGGGTGTCCTACTCATTCAGAGCCACCTAAGGTACTGAGTGTTTCCTCCCAAGGTTAGCAACCGAGGCATTCAGTAGCCTTTCAGCCATGGTTCAAGGGACCAAGCTACTCGAGCTGGCAGCTGACCTTGGCATGTTCCACCTGGTACTGTTTTTACAGGCAGGTAGAAGGCAAGAGTTTATAGAACCATGGAAGCTTTCACCCAGATCTCAAAAGAAGGCCTGGCAAGCCAAGCAAAAATGTGTGTCATGGGGCTTGGGGAGATGGCTCAGTAGAATAAGCGCTTCCCTGGCAAGCACAGTGGCCTGAATTCAATCCCTAGTTCCACAAATTAAAAAATAAATAAATAAATAAAATTGTGTGACAGGGTCACACAAAACCTGTAAGAACCCTTGAGGTAATGCTTAAAGGTATGAGTCAAACAGAAGGTACAATGGAGACTGTAGGAAGTTGGAAATGCAAGAAATGTAGGGGTTCATAAGGCAGCATTCTGCAGCACTGTGTAACAGACACTGTGCTAGAAAAGATAGGCACATTTCTAAGCCATATCTATGAAATTTGCCACAGTGCTTCTATGAAACCACTCTAAATTCTCATATTTTACTTGTAACAGGAAATAACCCCCGAAGTACTTCATTCTTTCTTCTATCTCCAGACTTTTTTTTTTTTTCTTAAGGAAGGGTCTTCAGGGTGTTCAGGGTCTCACTACTAGATCAGACTCCTAGTGATTTGCCTGTTTACAGCCTCCCATGAGCTGCAATTACAGGAGTTTGCCACTGTCTCAGAGGACCCTGGGGGCGAGACCGGCCTGGCAGCCCCAGAGATTGAACCCTGGCCCTTGTGCCTTCTTGTAAGTGCTTTAATCCAACGAGGTATTTGGCTGGCCCTATCTCCAGACTTTGGACACATGTCGCCATACAGTAAGTTCTTTCCTTAAAACAACCTCGTGTTCTACTAAATGGAAAAGCACATAAATTGCATGTAAACTACACAGATCATTTCAACCTGTCAAGTAGATTACTATATACAAATAATAAAATATTTTCTCGGGGCTAGGGAGATGGCTCAGTGGAAAAAGTGCTTCCCTGGCAAGCACAAGGGCCTGAGTTCAATCCCCGGTTTAGCCAAAAAAAAAAAAATTTCTCTTCATCAGTTGACTCATACTTCTAAAATCCTATTTAGTAAGATTCTATGATACTTTACCATAGCATCTAAAGTTTGAAGACTCACTTCTAACAGGGCAACTTTTTTTACTTATTGCTGAGGTGTCTCCTGCCAATCACCTCTTTTTGTTTCAATGTTCTAGCAATAATAAAACCTAAGTGTCATATTAAACTGTATCAACTAACCAAACCCAACTATCAACTACCCAAACCCAATTATCAACTGATCCAGAAAAGAAGGCATAAAACAAAAAAGATTCACATGGAAACACTGTTGCTTTTGATCTTATTTCTTTAGTACTGGGGATTAAATCCAGAAACTTTGCACTGAGTTACACCTCCATCCGCTTTTAAAATTTTCTATTGTGAGGTAGGTCTCACTAAATCACCAAGGTTGGGCTTGACTTGTGACCCTCCTTCCTCAGCCATCCCAGGATTACAGGCATGAACCACTACACCCAGATAAACTGATACTGATTTTATTTTATTTATTTATTTATTTGGTGGAAAAGAAGATTGAACTCAAGCCCTTGTGCTTGCCAGGGCAGCGCTTATTCCACTGAGCCATCTCTCCAGCCCCTGACACTAATTTTATTTTATTTTATTTATTTTTTTTTTTTGTCTTTTTGAGACAGGGTCTCACTATGCAGTTCAGGCTGGCCTTAAGCTCATTTTGTAGCTCAAGCTGGTCTTGAACTCACAACAATCCTCCTGTCTCAGCCTCCCAAGTGCTGGGATTACATGCATGCGCCACCACGCCCGGCTCCTGACACTAATTTTAAAGGCTCAAGGTATCTTTTCTTTTCTTTCTTTTAAGTATTTCTTTTTTAATGAAAAATAATAGTCAATAAATGACAAAAATTAACAAATATTCTCACCTAAATGCCTAACCTTTTTTTTGCAGAACTGGGGATTGAACTGAGGACCTTGCATTTGCCAGGGAAGCACTTATTCCACTGAGCCATCTCCCCAGCCCTCTAACCTTTTTTCTAACCTTTTTTTTTTTTTTGGTCTTTTTGAGATAAGGTTTTGCCATGTGGTTAAAGCTGGCCACTGGCCTTGAACTCCCAGAGGTCCTCCTGCCTCAGCCTCCTGAGTGGCATGCACCATCATGCCTGGCTACTCTTTTCTTACCATCTTTTTTTTTTCATTTACTTAGTCTTTTAGGGCTTAAAAAAAAGGACTCAAGGTTTCATTCACAGAAGCACAAGACAAGTAAGAGCAAAACAATCAAAGCTTTTGGAAAGTCTTTTAATCTTAAAACTCTAATAAAAACAAAATAAAACCCTAACTCAATGCTATGTGAGGATACAATATTAGTATAAATCACAATATAACATTAGTAATGTAAATAAAACCACGTATTATTTTGTTCCTATAGAATGTAACATATATCAAAGATAAACTACAACTAAGGCAAAACCAATAGGATAAAAACCAACAGATTACTATGAAACAAAATAGCTACATCAGAATCCATATTTGCTTTATAATTACAATTATAATTTACCTGATTTAAAGAGTGAGTGCATTTGACAGTAACTATCTCCCATAGGTTTCACATCCCATGTATCATGCACATTTATTTCTGAATTCTTCCTAGTCTGGGACATGTGGCATGTGTCTGCATAAGTGCACACCAGCTGATCACAACCAGATATAAAATACTTGTCTATTCCACTTATATAGGTGCCAAGTGTATTGGCATACACCTGTTGTCCCAGCACTTGGAAGCCTGAGGCAGGAGGATCACAGTGAGTTCGAGATGAGATTGAGGAAGAAGGACTACAAGTTCAAACATAGCCTGGGCAACTTAGTGGGCTCTTATCTCAAAAAAATTAAAATGACTTGGGGATATAGCTCAATATGAAAGCCTTGGGTTCAATCTCTAGTACCACAAAAACAGTAAAAACAAAATAAAAATTTCTCAAATAGTATAAGAAAACTTCCTCAACGTAGAAAGGACACCTCTGAAAAATCTACAACTAATAATATGATTAGTAGTGCGAAGGTGGGTTATCCAGTCAAAGTGAGACGAAAACAAAATGCTTACTTTAACCACTTTCTCAACATTTTACTGGAAGTCACTGCCAGTACAGTAAGGCAAGAAAAAGAAAAGGAAAAAAAAAAAAAAAGATGAACACATTGAAAAAAAAGTACCAGAAGTGGTGGCACACTCCTATAATGCCAGCCCTCTGGAAGGCTGAGGCAGAAGGGTCACAAATTCAAACCCAGCCTAAGCAATTTAGCAATTTAGTAAGACCCTGTCTCAAAGTAATATTTTTTCTAAAGGGCCAGGAATGTGGTTCTAGCATGCCTAAGGCACCTGATTGTTGAATCCCTAGTGCTGAAAAAAAAATTTAACAAATACTTCAAGGAAGAAAATACACAGAAAGGGGCCGGGGAGATGGCTCAGTAGAATAAGTGTTTGCCTGGCAAGTGCAAGGGCCTGAGTTTAATCTCCTGTTCACCAAAAAACAAAACAAAACAAAAACACAGAAAAATGTTCAACATCACTAATCATCAAGGGAATGCAAATCAAATATTAAAACCATACTGAGATACACTAAGTATCCTCCAGAAAAGCTGAAGTTAAAAACTGACAGCATAAATGTTAATAAAAATGTAAAGCAACTGAATCGCTCATATACTACTGGTGATATTTTGGAGACTGGTTTACCAGATTCTAATAAAAGTAACACATACCTACAAATGTTTATCATCTAGCAAGTCTACTCACTAGTATTTGAGAAATGAAATAAATGTTCACAAAAATTTTTGTACAGAAATATTCATGGAAGTTCATACAACATAGCTCAAAACTGAAAAGAACCCAGATATTTATCAACAGGAGAATGGATAAATACCCTGAGGTAAAATCGGAAAACAGAAGGTAATCACCAACAAAAAGGAACAAATTACTGATCCAGCGACATAAATGAACCTCAGAAACCTTACACTGAAAGATGCCTTACTCACGTGAGCAGTTACTGTATAATATCTTCAGGCTCAAAGTATATGGAGTAAACAAAGCTAATCTGTGTGGAAACAAAATCCCACTAGCGGCTGCCTTAAATTGAGGAGTGAGAGAGGCATGAAAAGTTTTGGGAGGATGGTAATGTTTTACAGCTGGACAGGATTTTAAGTTAAACAGGAGTAAGCCTTTGTCAAACTTCACCAAATGGTATTTTTCAACTTACACATTTCATGGTAGGTAAATTTTATACCCCCAAAATATACATGTAAATATTGAACTCTAGTTAATGTTATTCAAGCAGAAACATTCAGAAGTAAAGCACACTGATGTCTGCAACAAACATTTCCTTTTGTTATTTTATTTTATTTTTTTGGCGGAACCAGGGATTGAACTCAGGCCCTTGTGCTTGCCAGGGAAGCCCTTATTCTACTGAGCTATCTTCCCCGCTCCAAAATTTATTTATTTTTTGGTACTGGGCATTGATCTCAGGACCCTGCACTAGCCAGGCAAGCACTCCTTTTTTTTTTTTTTTTTTTTTGTCTTTTCAAGACAGGGTCTCACTGCAGTTCAGGCTGGCCTTAAGCTCACTTTGTAGCTCAGGCTGGTCTCGAACTCACAACAATCCTCCTGCCTCAGCCTCCCGAGTGCTGGGATTACAGGCATGCGCCACCACGCCCAGCTAGGCAAGCACTCCTTTTGCAGTATTTTTAAGGAATTCCTTTTTTTAAATTAATTAGGTAGAGTCTGGCTACACAGCTCTACTTGTAGTAATCCTTCTGTCTCAGCTTCTTCAGTGCTGGGATTACAAGGGTACACCACCATGCCTGGTTTTGGTGGTCTGCATGCTGCTTGCGGCAGGGCCTGCAAGGTATGCGGTACCAGAGATTGAACCCTGTCCTTGCACTTGCTAGGCAGGAGCTTAGACTGCCAAACTATCTCCCCAGCTCCTGCAAAATACTTTGGCAAAAACTTAGGATGGATTAATGAGAGGATAGAGGGGTAGAATAACAGATATGTGATAAAAACTAATAAGTGATTGTTATAGAATCTAGGTTAAGTATAAAAGTATTCACTGTACAATTCCTTCAACCTTTTCAGTGTTTTCAAATCCTTTCATTAAAAAATGTTGCATAACGTATTTTTAACAATGAGGTAATACCAGATCAGTAACAGTTGCTACTATTACTATTAACTACATGTTAGGGTTTGGATTTAAAATGTGCCTCAGAAGGGTCCTATGTTGAACTCTGAGTCTGCAATGCATCAGTGTTCAGAGGTAGAATTCTGGGGAGAGACTGGATCACAAAGGCTTTAATTTCATCAGTAGCTTAATCCTTGCAAGACTGTCAATTTCATGGCTTTATTGGGAAGTGACAGAGACTTGGAAGATGGAACCTGGCCGAAGTGAGTCATGGGGGTGTAACCCTGGGGGACTATCTCTTGCCTCTAGCCCCTCTGGCTTCTCTCCACTTCCTGGCTGCTGTGAGGTCCCACTGCCATGCTGCTCCAAACTGACAGACCCAGCCAGGTGAGGACTGAAACTGGGGGCCAAAACCAATCTTTCCTCCTTAAAATTGTTCTTCTCAGGGATGCTGTTCCAGCAACAGAAAATTTACTAACAGGTAAGTGATCACCATGGTAAGCATTAACTTGCTATACCTAACTCCATAATAGCAATCCTGCAATACAACTAGTACTCTGCATCATCTTGACATAGGATAACACACAAAGAGACTAAGAAACTAATTCCAGAAGCAGACAGCACTAAATGGCACAGGCAGGATTCCAGACAAGCCCACCAGTTACTGTTATACCACAATATAGAGTAGGCTACCATGTGCCAGGCCTACTGCAACAATGTTATGGGTCTGTTTCACAACAGGGCATAAATACCACAATTATGATATAAATTTTTCAAACAATTCTTTACCTCATTTCTCGTTCTTCATGTTGAGCGATAAGGTTGCTGTAAAAATTCTCCAGTGTCACTTTGGTCATTGTCACTCTTTCTTTGGTGTGATTACTCATGGATGAGCAAGGTGTGGAGCCTGTCATTGCCATAGCTATTGGAAACAAAGAAGAGGTAAGAGCCTTTAAGATGGCATAGACCTTTTATGCACTCTCTAGCCCTACTGGTAAAAACATAAACTGGTACAACATAAACAGAAACTGACCTTGCTGTGCCATAATTTCTATTATGAGAAGTTAGAAGCAATTTAACAAGGAAATAAATAAAATACAATGGAAGCCTGCTAGAAATACCATGTATCCAGGTGTGATGTCACACATTTGTAATCCTAGCTACTCAGAAGGCTGAGGCAGGAGATTGTAAATTCCAGGCCACCTTGGGCAAGTTAAGGAGTCCTTAGCCCAAAAAATAAAAGCAGCTGGGGCTATAGCTCACTGGCAGAGTGCCCAGCTAGCACACAGCAGGCCCTGGGTTCAAACCTCAGTACAAAGAAAAATCAACAATCAGAAGCAACTCTAGGGCTAGGGAGATAGCTTAGCAGCACAAGCGCCAGCCTGGGAAACACAAGGGCTTGAGTTTGAACCCTGGCACCAAGAAAAAAAGAAGCAACTTCACTTGTTCCTTAAGACCACAAGAACATATCTTTATAACACACATAATGATTTTTTTAAAGGAAAGAATAAGATTACAATATCATATGCAAAAAGTCAAAAACAGATTTTATATGCACAGCAACATTCTTCACCATCTAGAAAACTATCCTAAAAGTAATCAAGGTGGATCCATAATGATTCATACATAAGAGAGTTCAACAAAGCACTGTGGTGACAGAGGAAAACCAGAAATAACACGTGTACACAAAAACAGAACTGAAGGACAGCATGGGCGGGGTTTCTGGGTCACAGGCCAGCAATTAAATAAGCAAACAGTTAAAATACATTCAATTATTCAATGCCAAGGAAAAAGTTTCTAATGTAGGCAAAAGGAACAGATTGCAAAATATGTATCATTCTGTACATACAAAATGTATATCATGATCTCACTTGTCTTTATTACATGTGTATACTATAGGTACACACAGAATTGTTAGAAAAACAACCAAAATGTTAGTAGATTAATTCTAGGGAATGAGAGTACAATAGATAATTTTATTCTGGCATGGCCCATATCATGTTTTTCTATATTTTCTTCAATAAACATGTCCTGTTTATGAAGCATAACTTTTAGGCTAATTATATACGTTAAGAAACTAAACTATAGCCAGACATGGTAGTGTGCACCTATAATCCCAGCTCTCAGGAGGCTGAGGCAGGAGGCCTGCTTTGAGTTTCAGGCCAGTCTAGACACTATACAGTGAGATCAAACCCCACCTGAACTAAATGACAACACCCTATCTCAACAAAAAAGAAAAAAAAACTAATCTATGACTAAAATACATAGAAATACGCTGACACAGCCTTAAGATATTCAATAAATCTCTACTGGTTGTTTACATTTACAATAAAGACCTATAAAAGAGACAATATTACAAAGGAAAAAGTATGATCACAATTATGGTAATGGAAGACACCTGAAAAACAGGAGGCCCTAACTTCCTCATTATACCTAAGAACAAAACAACACCAGCTAGGCATGGTGGACACCATGCGTTACACTCTGGGAGACACAAGGATTGCAAGTTTGAGTCCAGCCTAGGTAACTCAGCAAGACCCTTCCTCAAAATATAAAATTAAAAAAGGGCTGGGGTGTAGCTCAGTACAAAGGCTCTGACAATCTTGTGCACTAGGGTAGAGAGACACAAGCAGATTAGAAAGTTTATATCTATTTTTCTCCTAAATTTAAAGTCTCCTTTCGTTCCAGATACTTCGGCTAATTAATGTCATCATGCATGGCTATTCTGTTCACTGCCCCTTGCTCCCGTACTGGCACAGCGCTCAACACGTTATCCTCAGTGTGCCCTCTTCCCCAGTGATCTGCTTCTGTTCCTTCATCCCAATAGAAAGCTGAGTGAACATCAGGAGGCTCCAAAGTCCATTTACAAAGACAGTGTACTCTATTAAGTCTTCTTAAAGATTCCTCCCATAGTATTTAGCAGTTTTAAAATTGTTCTGTGGATTAAACAAGACTTGTACAGAGTGTGAAAACACTTGTTACTACCAAGAAAAAAGGCTTAACATTAGGAGTATTTTTTAAAAAGATACTTGAGCAAAAAAATCATACAGTTATTTGTTCACAGCAGATTCAAAAACAAGTCTCTACCTCAGAGTCACACATTTTCATTTATTTGTGCAAAATGGTTCTGTAATGACAAATTTAAGGCATTAGACTCAGGGCTACCTTACTATAAAATGTTATTTATTTATTTATTTATTTATTTTTAGGGCTTTTACTAATACCAAAGCAAAATGAAACTTTTTTTGGCTATCAGTGGAGGAACTTGTGTTTTTTTTTTTTTTAAAAAAAAAAAAAACAACAACCCTACTTTACGAGGCATGGGTGCGGTTCCTTATTTGCCGGCCTCCACCCACAATGAAAACCACATGCACTCTGGGTTCAGTGAAGAAAGCTTTAACCCAGAACTAAAAAAGTAAAAGAACAAGTCTGGACTATGTCGTACCTTGCCTGAAAATTCTGGGGGCTCTTTACTTATATGTAGTTACATTTTTAACAACGGAAATAATTTTAATAAAAAATACAATTTGAGGGCATTTAAGACAATGCTGTCCACATAAGGAGCAATTAATAAGAGTAAACTTAACAAGTTAGTGATTTTGGTCCACAAAGCTAAAAGAGCACAAAGTGTACCTTTACAGCGAAGGGTATATAAAAACTAAGAAAAAGATTTACCTTATTTAAATTGTCATTTCTTAAACTTTTTAAAAGATCACAAAGGAAGTGGGTGTGGTGGTACATGGCTATAATCCCAGCACCCTGGGAGGCTGTGGTTGGAGTATCATAAATTGGGCAACTTAATGACTTAGTGAAATCCTGTCCCCCTCCCCCCAAAAGGGAGCTAGGGATGCAGCTCAGTGTGAAAGTCATGAGTTCAAGCTCCAATACAAAAACAAATTTAAGTGTTCTTAAAGATGTGTATCAGGACAATACATTCTTTACCGAGGATAAAATTTAGAGCCCTGTACATACTAGGAAAGAGCTGTTCCTCTCAACTACAACCCCATTCCTTTTTTTGTCATCTTCGTTTTTTTGTTTTGTTTTTAATTTTGAGACAGGGTCTCCCTAAATTGCCCAGGCTGGCCTCAAATTTGCCATCCCACTGCCTCAGTCCTCCCACTAGCTGTTACAGTTCCTTTAACCTCTCTTCAAACCTTCTCTTCCCCTGCTCATAAAACTTTTACCTATTACTAATAATCTTTAATCAAAAGATACAATTACTATTTAACCAGTAGCGTTTCATAGATTTACTGGGCCAACCAAATACTTTCTTTTTATCATAGTGCTTTCTCTCATATTCAAGCCTTCCTGCTCCCATCCACAAGCCACCAGGATCCTGGTCCTGCAGGTTTCATTATCCTTCAACTCAGCAGAATTAGGAAATAGGAGGTAAGAAATTTAAACTTAAAGGAGTTTTTAAAAATTAACAGAAGGATTTGATTCTCTTAACAAGTCACTAGGGATCCCAAACCCAAAAAAGTGGTCAAATGAAAACCAGAATTTTATTCAATCTAGACAGTCAGTACAGGCTGGAATGGTACTTAACTCCGTTATTTCTACAAACATCCTCCCCACCAGTATTCTGTGACTGACAACCCATTACCTTTCATTTGGGGAATTTAATCTCAGGCTCAAATGATTCCTGGAGAGTTATATCGCTCCTTCTGCAGTGTCATGTCTCAGAAAGCACATACCATGACAAACAACTGTTTTCAGTTTTGTTTTCTGGTACCGGGAATCGAACTTGGGACATTATGTCGCTGAGCTATCTCCCCTGCCCTACATTTATTTTAACATTCTCCCCACATTTTATTTCATGTGTTGTGTGATTAGGAAAAACACTCAGTTTTGATATCCTTTTCTTTATGTATGAAGTCCCACCAGGCTTGGCCGGAGGATGGTTTGTGTGCAGAGTTGGAGGACAAGGCTGTCCTCCCCAGAGGAAGCTGATCTGCACTGTTTGGGGTGTGGAAGGGAGCTCTTCCTGCGGTGCGATGTTTAGGGGAACTATCCGCACCGGCTGGCTAGCTCACAGTCAAGGTGAGCTGTTAGGGAGAGAAAGCACCGCATACTCCACCCACCAGCCTCTGTGCACTTGAGAAGGATTAAGTTCATCTTTCAGTCATTCCAAAGCACGACTGGGAACCTGGTCTATTAGCCATAAGCACACCCTCTGACACAGACTTTCCGCTCCTTATCGCTTTTTTCCCCTTCTCCTCCGGCTTTGTTCCTTTTCCACTGAGAGTCTTCAGGACATCCTCCGAGGTTCTAAGATTATGTGCTCTAAAGCCAACTCCGAAGCATGGGACCCACTAAGGGTACCACGCCCCAGGGTAGGCTTTCCCTTTCTTTGTGCTCCAACGGCAGCTTTCGAGTTCTTAGACCCCAGAGGCAGGAAAAAGGAGGTGAAAACGGACCGAGGCTGGTGGCAGCGGGCAGACAATGCTGGCAGCGCGGCACGGAGAGGGGAGTCTGGCTCCACGCCCCGGCCGCACACAGAGAAAGAGAAAAGTCGGGGTAGAAAGGAGGCGAAGACGGAGGGAGGGGGCGGGGGAGGCCAGACGGACGAACTACAGAAGCCGAGGGACTAGGAGGACGGAGCCGGGCAGTCGCTGGCGCGAGGGGGGCCCTCAAGGGGTCGGGAGAAAGGGAGTCCGGAGAGGGAAAGCCCGGGCTGGACGGGGACGGCCGCAGCCACTCACCAGCGCCCCGGGGAGGCGGGGCTGGCGGCCAGCTGCCGAAGACGCCCGCCGGGCCAGTGGTCTCGACCTGCCGAGAGGCGCAGCCCCCGCCACAGCAGCCCTTCGGTCAGACGAGGGGAGGCGACGTGCAAGGGGCTCTGCGTTCGGGGCTGAGGAGTCTTTGCGGGAGAGAACCGCACGAAGAACACCAACTGCCGGAAAAGACAGCAAGGGAGAGGGGCCACGGTACCCACTCCCCCGCGGAGGCGGCTGCTGCGAGGGGCGACCGCGACGGCCCGAGGCTGAAACTGCGCATGCGCTCGCCGCCGCGCCCGGCCCGCCGAACTGCGCATGTGCGGCCCCGCCCGCCTCACCCTCAACCTCAGCCTCAGCCTCGCCCGGCTTCCCCGGCAGGCGGGCGAGGCCTGGGAGAGGCCAGACGTGCGCGGTGTGGGGCAGTCTGCCGCCGATGGGGCTGAGCTGAGGAAGTTCTCTTGTTTTTCTCACTCTCTCTCTTTCTGTGTTTTCATTTTGCAATAATTACAGACTCACAAGAACTTGCAAAATGACCGCAGAAGTTCCGTATACCCATTATCCACCCGACTTCTGTCAGCGTCTCACAAAAGATACATTATCAAAAGCAGGGCATTAACATTGGCGTAATACCATGAACTAAACCAGTACCATTTGCAACATGACAGATCTTGATCGGATTTAACCAGGTAAGCATGATCGCATGCACAGGAATGTGTATACTGTAGTTGTATGAAATTGAATCACGCAAGGGCCTAAATTTAATCCCCGGTTCCGCCAAAAAAAAAAAAAAGAAAAGAAAATTTGGGGCTGGGGAGATGGCTCAGTGGAATAAGCGTTTCCCTGGCAAGTCCAAGGGCCTGAGTTCAATCCCCGGTTCTGCCAAAAAGAAAGAAAGAAAGAAAAGAAATTGAATCACCTTGTAGCTTTTCCACCCACCTTGATTTCCAAGCATTGTGGCTTTACGTCTGGGGGACCCTTCGACCATAGGGAACCTTCGGAAAGTTAGGAAGGCTTCACCTGGAATTAGTTGCGCTGAGAGGCTTAGGGGCCGGCTGCCAGGAGGGTGATCCGTGTACACTGAACCTGCTTTTCAGTGCGTACGTAGGCTGCGCCACCTTCGGGGGTAAAGAGGTCCCGAGTGCCCCCGCCTTTAGGCCACCACTTCATCCTCAGAACGGGCCACAGTGCTCCCAACTGCGAAGTGTCAGGCTCCCAGAAACAAAGAGGAAGGAATGGGGCACAGGCCCTGCCTGCCGCCATGGGGCCACCCGGGGGGCAGAGAACACGCGCCGGTCACGCCTCACCTGCGCTTCTGATCCATGCTGTGGTGGCCCCTGCTCTCCTAGGCGGGCGCTGAGCCCGGCAGGCGGGCTTTCTCCTCCAGGGCTTGGGGTCTCCGGCTTTGCTTCCTTCGTGGTCTGAAAAGCGCAGGCCAGGGCTTCCCGTGAGCCGGCCTCCCGCACTGCTCTCTGCCTTTCATCCCCTCCGCCCAGGGGCCTCTCCTTCCGGAGCCTCCTCCCGAAGTCCTGCCGCCCTCCGCCGCCCAGCACCAGTCGGGGATGCTCGGTAGTGCCGTGTGGTGTCCCGATGTTGTCACTCATTTCATCGCAGCTGGTCATCACGAGTGCCGGTAGCCGCACAGCATGAGGCTGTCTGCACCCCCGAACTCGGAGAAGCCAGAGGAGCTGCTGGAGCCTTCCAGGGAAGAGC